>LPNX011151468.1:197684-238825 GCA_001517045.1 Pseudotsuga menziesii
TTGTTCCTTTTCAAGTACACAGCAATCGATTTATGGAAACAGTCTATTGGTGAAAGAACTGAGATAGTAAAAGCAATTTAAATAACAACTCTAACCCTAGGATACTGACTACAAAGCTCTGCCTGATATTCCAATGTTGAATGAACAGTTATTAATTAAATTCCCTTACAAGATAGTGTTCATAATTTATAATTGTCCTTTACCACTTCACCATTGAATAAACATCAATATATAGTATACAGAATATTGTGGTATGAACCATCAATGTCTTCAGTATTTAACCAGTGAAAGAATAGAGTTTATTAAACAATGCAAGCAATAAACAGCACGATGGAATAGCAGCTTGAACCATTAGATAAAATAACAGATTTTTTCATGAAATCGATTAAAAACTAGCTGAATTCGTTCTGCAATGATAAACTAGAAACTACAGAGATTAACACATACCAATGGCACGATTTAATGGCCTGCATCAAATGAAATCGCTGCAATCACCCAAATCGCTACACCGGCAAGTAAAAGAATGTGTAAACTTAACAATGGGGGCCCTCCACTGCCTCGTCCACACACCAATTGAAGATTTACAAAACTGAAACTCTAGATGTATTCACCATAAATCAATTACACAGCAAAACCACGCAGTTCAGAAGCAAATGTGTTCTTCCCAAAATCGTGATAGTTCTTCATTGTTTTGTGAAGTACTTATACAAATTCGAAATAAAACTGGAAATGCTATAATCCTGTAAACTAATTAATGAGCATAGCCATCGAGATCCTCATCAGAATCATGAAACTCAACAAAATCAAAACTGCCCCTTCTTTTGTGTTGAATGGGAGCACAGGTGGCCGCCTTTGACTGAGGTTGACTTGACATCTGTAAAGGCCACATCACTGATCCGTTGAATGTTCATCCATGCTTGGACACTGAGGATCTTTCCTCTATCTTCCAGTTCTCGCCTAGCTGTCCTGCAAATGCTCAATCTTGGAGATAATACGGGAAGTTAGTACATCCCGTAGTCTAAGTAAAAATCTTAGTTAAAATGCTTAAAAAGTCTCAAAACTCAATTTATTAGAAAGTAATGACATTATACCTCTTAACCAAGGTTCATGGGTGATCTTTAAAGCTTTTCTAATCAAAATGAAGGTTTTATAAAGGGAAATGAAGGATATCTAAGTGGAAAAAAGAGATCAAAATGGTGCCCAACATCTCCCCCAAGAGGAAACTGTTGCATGTCCTCATGCCAAAAATTTTGACCCTATTCAAAACCAAATTTTTTACTGCTGATCATCCTGCTGCTAGTCTTCTGTCTGTGATGTTGCATCTGTTGAAGCCTGAGATGCATAGAGGACCTTCAGTCTTTCATACTTAGCCTTATAAACCTTCCTTTGCTTATACCATCGATATGCTTGTTTAGTGATGTGTGTCCTCTGAACCTTCAGCTTCCAATTGACTTATCTTAACTTCTCATTCTTTTGCTCAAGTTCTTTTATTTCAAATTTCAGTCTCTTAATCTCTTTATTGTTTTTAGAAGCCTTCTTTTTCTTCATTTTTATTGGAAGCTGCTCAGAATTTGCATCCATACCCAATTCTCCATGCTCTTGTGCTGAATATTATTTTTCCTCTTCCATAGCCTGCTGCTCTGAGAAAAGAGAGCTTGAACCTTTGGGTAATTTCTATCCAAAATGCTTTTCTTTTTCCTTCTCTTGCCGGTCTAAGAAGAGGTTGATCCTCTTTGTCTGCTTGATCACCTCATCAGGATCTTGGATATCTTGTCCTTTTTCAGCTGCCGGATCTTCTTCTTGACTCTCCAAGGTTTGTATATGTTCTTCATATTCTAATGCTGATTGGCTTTGAGCTTTCTTGTACTTTCTTGGCTTTCTCTAGTAGGTGGTGAAGATTTGATCTTATTTTTGATACTGTTTTTCTTTCTTCTTCACACTTCTAGTTTGTATCCTTCTCTGAGGCTGTTTTGAACTTGTTGCCTCATAGTTGTCCTCATCATCAGTAATCAGCAACACTTCCTTCTTTTTCTTCTTCCCCTTTGGTGGTTTTGAGCTTGTTGCCTCAGGGTATGTTAGCATCAGCAATTCATCTTCCTTTGAGCCTTCTTCAAGCAATTCTTCCTGCTCTTCAAACTGATTGTGAACTAGAAATCCTGACCATGTCAAATTCTGTCTTTGTAACTCATGCTGGATGATGATTTTAATAAGTCCACAGTGAAACAGGATTGTCATCTTGTCTTTTGGACGCCTTTGGACAGCTTTGGCCATATTAGTCAAACTCTGTAGCAAGAAATAAGGCATATTGATCTCACATTCACCTTTTAAATGTTGCAGCAGCTTGATGTGATAAAGGTAAACAATGTTGAATCTGCCTTCACAAGTAATAAATTTTTGAATGATGTAAACTATTTCATCCCATGGATGAACTAGCCAGCTTCTTGGTATCCCTTTTTTCCAATTGACTGACCCTGCTCTTGACCTGCACAAAAATGGCATCCATGCTTTCTCTTTAAACTGTTTAGTCTTGAAAAACCTTTCCCCTTGCTGTGGCAGACCAGTAACTTGAGCTAGGATGTCTTCTGACAGTCTGACTTGCAAGTTCCCCACTCTAACTCTTTCTCCATCAAAGGCTTCAGCAAAAGCTAAACTAGCCTGCTCATTATGCCCACTAAATTTTCCAAAGAAATTTACCCACTACTTATTTTCAAAAATCTCAAGGCAACTCTCATGAATATCATTGGGATTAAATGTTGTTGGTTCCAATCTAGCTGACATTTTGTATTTAAAAGGAAAAAAGGAACCTTTCAACCTTTAACTCTGTCTTTGTCTTCCTATCTCCTCGACAATACTCTGTAATTGGTGAAATTTATGTTGGTCTGAGCAGAGTATTCAACAAGGAAAGGGTTTAAATCTTACCTCTTCTCTAGTGCAAGCGTTTTACTTCCTCCTGCTCGATTTCCACAGAGATTGGAGTATTCACGGCGTCCCTCACACTGACTGTCTTTCCTCCTGCGCAATTTCCTCAGCAAATGGTGCCTGCACACTTTCTTTTTACTGACTGTCTTTCTTCCTTCTCGATTTCTTCAGCAAATAATGTATTCACACTTCCTGTAACTCACGGCCCCTTCTCACTGTCAAATATCTTCACACAGTAGTCGATTTTGCAAAAGCAACAATTGGACTCGGCCTCAAAGAAAATGACCAAGTCGTGGTCTCATATTTTATCAATATATAATGCAGAAATCAATCTTATTTATATGCTGTCGTGGGCATCATTCCACATTTTTCTTCCATCATTTCATGATATGCCATTTTCCATCTGATCATTTACTTAGGAAAGGAAATAAAAGTAAGGTTTTGATTTATAAAACATTTTAATCCCTTTATATGCCCAACGTTTAATGCACAAATTGCAATATACACTTCAATTCTTTGCATACCCAATGTTTTTAATAAAAAGGCTGTAATAAAAGGATTTCTTTCTCTTAAAATAAACCTTTTTCCTTTATAAAAACTGTGCTGAAGATATATATAACCTTGTTTTCTTCCTTATATATTATCTAATGCATGATGCACTAAATACATATATAAAAGAAACTTTTTGGAATTCCTTTATGTCAAAATATTTCACTTTTTGCTGAGAAGGAGAACCTGTTTGTCTTTAAACCAAGAAGAAAACTCTGCCTATAAAATTCAGTATGTATCCTGTAGAGTGCAGCATGTATCCTGTAGAGTGCAGTATAGACTTTGGCCATTTACAATTTTCCTTGGGTTTGATCTTGACAACCATCTTGACCTCTAGGTTGGAAAATGAAGTGCTGGCAGAGACTAATGGAAGGTAAGTAAAGTAATGGAAAAAACTAAATGGAAGGTAAGGAGAGTACTGGAAGAGACTTATCAGAATAATGAAAAAAATAGGCAGTCAAGCTTTACGATAATTGGTAATATGTCATCACTTAAAAACAAAGAATTCTGAAACTTTTTAAAACATAAAACTATAAATTCTTACAGACTTTGCTTGATATCCCTGTGTGATGAGCTTGCTGCCTGATGAAGTTGGTTTGTATTCTAATTTTCCTTCTGATGTCCTCTATCTGCTACCATCTTAGATTCCTTCAGCTTCACTGAAAGTCAGGTCCTTTTGTAGATCTCTTCTTCCTTACTAGAAGTCAGACCCCTCTGCAATTAAAAATCTCTTGTATTGCTGGTGACCAGGTCCCTTCTGCATATGAAAAATCACAATCCTCTGCATATGGTAAAGACTTGGAGGGTTCTAAAGAAGTATGAAAATGCTTATCCCCCTCACAGGCCTACCTTTTGACTTGTCCTCAAGTCAAAAAAGATCTTCATTATTTGGAAAACAAAACAGGAAATTGGAAAAAGATATTTTTGTGAATTTTCAATGGCCAGGCAAACCTGGTTTTCCACAGAAAATTCAAGTTTATATTGTGCCAGTAAACTGGTTTTCACAACTAAACTTCCTTTTTATTTCTTTTTATTTCTTTTTGTTTTATTTGCTTGTTGTATCAGATCAGCTAAGGAGCAGGTGAAGGAGAAACACCGATGTGTCTATCCAACACTTGCATTTCCTTTTGCTGTGAAATCTATTGTATAAAATCTGCCTTATTGATAGGTTTGTTGTACAGCTTGAGCCGGTGGCCATTGACCACAAATTGACGTGCTTCATCATCTATGGTTTGAATTTTGACTGAACCATTTTCATAGACATCAACAATCTCATATGGACCAAGCCAGTGAGTAGTGAATTTGGCTTTGAAATATTTAAACTTTGAGTCAAATAATAATGCCCAGTCACCGATGTGAAATTGCTTCTTTTGATAAATTTATCATGCCATTGAGCTCTCTGCTATTGGATCAGAATATTGTGTTCTATGGCAGCCTGTCTTATCTCATCTAGCTAGTTCAACTGAAGTATTCTTTCTTGCTGAGCCTCAGAAAGATCCATGCCCAAATCTGCTGCTAACTTGAAAGTATGAATTTGAAACTCTATAAGGAGGAGGACTTGCTTACCATAGACAAGCTGGTAAGGAGAAAAACCAGTACTGTTTTTCCAAGTGATCCTATATGCCCATAAAGATTCAGTAAGCTTTGCTGACCAATCCTTCCTATGCATCTGAACAGTTTTGGTGATGATGCCTTCTAGGGTTTTGTTTGTAGATTCCACTTGGCCATTGGCTTGTGGATGGTAAGGGGTGGACTTTCTGTGCTTGATCTTGTATTTTTCTGCTATCTCTTGCACTAATTTGGAAGTAAATTGGGCACCTTGATCAGTTACAATTTCCCTAGGTACCCCAAATCTAACAAAGATCTCCTCAAAAAGAAAGTTTACCACAGTCTGCTCCGTGGCTCTTGGTAAAGGCTTGGCCTCTACCCACTTAGTAACATAATCCGTACATACCAAAATATACTTCTTCCCTTGTGATGGTGGATTAATTGGACCAATGAAGTCAAGGGCCCACTTTTCAAATGGTTCAATGAGGATTTGGGGATGGAGTGGCATTTCATCAGACCGGACTGGCCGTCCCGTCCGTTGACAAGTATCACAACTTCTAACATACCTCTTAGCATCCTTGAAGATAGTATGCCAATAATACCCCAGATTGAGTATATTGTATGCTGTACTTTTATCAGTATTGTGTAAACGACACAGGAAGTCTGCCACTTGATTTTCTTGTCCAGGTCGATCTAGAACAGTGATGTTGAATTCCTGCATTAATAACAACCATCTAGTAATCCGACCATTAGTGATAGACTTGTTCATTAAATACCATAAGGCTAAATGATCTGTATGGACAAAAATTTCATAACCAGTTATGTAATGACGAAACTTATTTACAGCATGAACCACGGCCAACATTTCCTTTTCAGTAACTGTATAGTTTAACTCTGCAGGTGTCAGATTTTTACTTATAAAATAGATTGCATAAGTCAAAGTATGTTCTTTCTGGCCCAATGAGGCCCCTATTGCAGTAGCAGAGGCATCAGTAGAAATATGAAAAGGTAATGCCCAATTTGTTCCCCTCAAAATGGGTGCAGTTGAGAGCTTCTCCTTAAGTGTTTGAAATGCAGATTGACAATCAATATCCCAATTAAAATTCACATCCTTGGAAAGCAATTTGAACAATGGCAGAGCTATTTTACTGAAATTTGCAATAAATCTACGATAATAGCCTGCATACCCTAAAAATATTCTTACATCTGTTTGAGTTGTTGGTTCAGATAGATTCTCAATTATTTGAATTTTAGCAGGGTCAACTTTAATTCCAGATGCAGAAATGTGATGCCCTAAAACTATCCCTTCGGTCATCATCATAAAACATTTTTCATTACTGAGGAAAAGGTTTGAGTCAACACATATTTTTAGAATTTTCTCTAGGTTTGCCACGGAATTCTCAAAGTTACTTCCATACACAGAAAAATCATCCATGTAAATTTCGACACACTCATGAATTAGGTCTGCAAAGATGGCCAGGACTGCCCTCTGAAAGGTAGCTGGGGCGTTACACAAGCCAAAGGGTAAAACCTTGTAGGCATAGGTGCCCTAGGGACATGTAAAGGTGGTTTTGTCCCGGTCTTCTATTGCAATACTAATTTGATTATACCCGCTGAAACCATCTAAAAATGAAAAGTATTATTTGCTAGCTAGGGTATCCAACACTTGATCAATGAAAGGGAAAGGAAAGTAGTCTTTTAATGTTTCCTTATTTAATTCCCTGTAATCCACACATATGCGCCATTTACCATTCTTTTTAGGGACAACAACCAAGGGGGAAACCCATTGGCTGTCGGAAATGGGGTAGATAAACCCTACTTTTAACAACTTTTGCAGCTCTTCCTTGACTATTTCTTTTAATATAGGGTTCATTCTGCGTTGTGGTTGTCTAAGAGGCCTGATATTATCATCTATGTAGATATGGTGAGTGCATGTCTCATGATGAATACCAGGCATATCAGTGTACTCCCAAGCAAATGCATGTGAATGTGTATTCAGTAAATTAATCAATTGTTCTTCTTGTGATGGAGTAAGATGTGCACTTATATTCAAACTTTTACCGGGACTGATTTCAGTTGTCTTACTTTGAGTATCTGTGATTGAATGAACATTGAGAATATCATGAAGTGCCAATGCTAGAGAATGTATTGTACAATTTTCCTGAAAATTATAACCCAAAACTTGATTTGCTGCAGCATATTGTATGTCTCTTAATTCTTCAGAAATATCAGGTTCAGCAATAAAATAGTCTAACAAATCTTCATTATTTGCTTCCTGAAGGTCATAGAACTGGTTGATACTCAGGATAGGCTGAATCACTTCGTCTTCTTGTTCCTTAGTCTCATTAATCCATGACAGCTGATCTAATGTAGAAGGTCTTTGGGCAGAAGGGTAGAGGGCAATTTGTTTTCTTTCTGTCCCATGTGAAATAAGCATGCTACCTGACCTACACCCTATGAAGGCATCTGATGTTGCCAGCCATGTTCTGCCAAGAATCAAAGGGTGACCTCCTAGGTTAGACTTTGGCTGTAGCACTATGAAATCAACAGGGTACTCCCAGGAGTCTAAAGAAATAGTGATATCTTCTAAGACCCCTTCAGGTGTAATTTTAGACCTATCATCTAATTCCAAGACCATTGCGGTTGGTCTGAGATTTGTCAAATGAAGGTATTCCATTGTCTCAAGTGTCATAACATTAATGGCAGCACCTAAATCGATCAATGTTTTTGGGATTGAAAAATTATTAATAGTAATTGTAACCATTGGAATCCCAGGATCCATATACTTTTCAATGAAAACAGTGTAAGACATTAGTCCTGCTAGATTGCCTACCACATGAATTTTTGATGGATCCTTCTTCCTCTTGTTAAGACATAATTCCTTAACCGCTTTAGTGTAAATTGGTAAATCCTTTATAGCTTGCAGTAAAGGAATTTTGACATATGAATTTTTTAACTCATTCAAAACATCAAAATTAGGTAAGGAAATTGAAGGTTTTTCTTTGACCAACCTTTCTGGGAAAGGAGGTTCATATGATACTAAGGTTTTTCCTTTTTTACTCTAATTTTCTGACTAAGATTTTTCTGTATTTAATTTTTTTGGAGTTTTCTCATTTTCTGTTTGTTCTTCTAAAATAACAGGAGATTCTTTTTGCAAGGTTTTCCCAGATCTTAAATTGATATTTTGCAGTGGAAGAACTGAGTAGGGAAGTGCCATTCCATCATCAACATTATACATGGGTCTATCTGTTTTATTATTTGGATTTGGAATTGGCTGAGCTGGTAGTTGGGTAGGTCGAGGTGGAGGCTGATTGGATGGAAATTGAAGTTGTTGAGGTGGTGGACCTAATTGAGGAGCCATATTGGGTTGTTGGAAAGATGGGACTTGGTAAGATGGGGCTTGATAAGAAGGAGTTTGGACTTGATGCTGCTGGTATTAGGGATAGGTTGAAGGTTGTTGATAGGGCTGAAAATAGGCTTGCTGATATGTCTGATTACCATGGGCATAACCTCTCCAATTCGGAGCAGATTGGGCTAAGGGAGGAGACCAAGATTGCCAAGGCATGGGTGCACTCCATGAATTTGGGATAGGAGTTTGATAATTTGTATGAAATTGTTGCATAGGGTCTTGAGACATACCTGAGAATCATGGCTGCCAAGGTCTTCGTTGTCCCATGAAGTAGAGAGACTCCATGCTTTGATTCTCCTCCATTCGAGCTTCCTGCAACTCTTTCAATCTAGGGCAGTCATCAGTTTTATGATTAAAAGTACATAAACCACAAATTTCAATGGCATTTAAAGGACATTCTTTGAGTGGGTGTTTCTTTCTACACTTAGGACAAAAGATAGACAAAGCTTGATCTTGCTGGTCCTGTTGTTCTTGTCTCTTCTTGGTTTTTGCTACTTCGACCTGTGTGCCTAATGTGCTCAATAAATCAGTCTTGAAATATTCTAGCAGATTTCCAAGCTCAGCCCTAGAAATACCACTGTTTGCAGACTTATTGACTTTGGTAATGATGTCCCTTTTTCCAATCCTAGCCTTCCCTCTCGAATATTTCTGACATAAATATTGTATCTCATCAAAAGGAAGGTAAGATATGTCACCTTTGCCCATAACATTTAAAATATCTAAATATTCTTCTCTTATCCCTTTCAGAAATATTGTTCTAATTATCTCTGATGTCAAAGAATTGTACTTAGATTTCTGTAAGTTGTATGAGAACCTTTCCAAATACTCCTCCAAGCTCTCATCTTCCTATTGAGTCATTCCAAAGATGTCATCTTTGAGATCCTTTTATCTGCAATAGGCTTGATATTTCCGAAGAAAGATCTTCCTCATTTCATCCCAGCTAGTAATAGAATGCTCTCCTAGGCCCATGAACCATTTTAGGGCAGCTGCTTTAAGGGTAGCAAGGAAAAGACGGAGCTTATGGGTGTCATCAGTATACCCATAAGTTTGACACAAGATGTCAAATTTGAACAAGAAAGAGTCAGGATCTTCAGAGGTCAGGCCATAGAAGTTTGGTAAAACAGAGGGTGGAATGTTCTTCATTTTTACATCTTCCCCTAGGATAATTCTAGTGTCCAAAATAGGAAATTTGAAGGTAGCTTCCTGATCTTCTTCGATCTTTTCATCTCTCTCCTGTCCTCTTTCTTCTTCTCTTTCATGTCTCCTCTCTTGTTCTCTTCTCTCCTGTCTTCGTTTGTTTTCTATTTCTAGCATTCTCTCATACTCCCTTCTCTATTCTGCAGTTGGGCCTTTTGATGTTTCTTCCTCAGACATTTTAAAACTACCAACTGTTGAGATGAATCCTTTTGGAAGAGAAGCTCCTGTTAGTTCTGTTTTTGGGGGGGTTTTAAGAAATCTTCCTTTCTCGTCTCTTAGTCTTGACATAAAAGTAAAATCTATTCTGTGTTTTTGTTTGAAATTTTTGTTTTTATCAGAAAAGTAAAGTTCCTAAGCCTGCTTCTATAGTGCCTCCCCGGCAACGGTGCCAAAATGTTGGGCTCTGATCTACCAATGTGAATCAGACCTTAAATTTATATCAATTCGGGTCAGTAAGCTTCGAGTCACATCCAATTTTTAGGACTTAGAGCTAGACTTGTTTAGAAAATTTAATTATCTGTGAATTGAACCTACTGACAGATGAAAAATACTGTAACTTAAAGATACAAAAATCCTTTTACAAGGATAACTTCATTTGTTACTTTTCAAGTACACAGCAATCGATTTATGGAAACAGTCTATTGGTGAAAGAACTGAGATAGTAAAAGCAATTTAAATAACAACTCTAACCCTAGGATACTGAATACAAAGCTTTGCCTGATATTCCAATGCTGAATGAACAGTTATTAATTAAATTCCCTTACAAGACAGTGTTCATAATTTATAATTGTCCTTTACCACTTCACCATTGAATAAACATCAATATATAGTATACAGAATATCGTGGTCTGAACCATTAATGTCTTCAGTATTTAACCAATGAAAGAACAGAGTTTATTAAACAATGCAAGTGATAAACAGCACGATGGAATAGTAGCTTGAATCATTAGATAAAATAACAGAGTTTTTCATGGAATCGATTAAAAACTAGTTGAATTCGTTCTGCAATGATAAACTAGAAACTACAGAGATTAACACATACCAATGGCACGATTTAAATGGCCTGCATCAAATGAAATCGCTGCAATCACCCAAATCGCTACACCGGCAAGTTTAAGAATGTGTAAACTAAACAATGGGGGCCCTCCACTACCTCGTCCACACACCAATTGAAGATTTACAGAACTGAAACTCTAGATGTATTCACCATAAATCAATTACATAGCAAAACCACGCAGTTCGGAAGTAAATGCGTTCTTCCCAAAATCGTGATAGTTCTTCATTGTTTTGTGAAGAACTTACACAAATTCGAAATAAAATTGGAAATGCTATAATCCTGTAAACTAATTAATGAGCATAGCCATCAAGATCCTCATCAGAATCGTGAAACTCAACAAAATCAAAACTGCCCCTTCTTTTGTGTTGAACGGGAGCACAGGTGGCCGCCTTTGACTGAGGTTAACTTGACATCTGTAAAGGCCACATCACTGATCTGTTGAATGTTCATCCATGCTTGGAAACTGAGGATCTTTCCTCTATCTTCCAGTTCCC
The DNA here is from genome assembly GCA_001517045.1 of Pseudotsuga menziesii. NCBI lineage: Eukaryota > Viridiplantae > Streptophyta > Pinopsida > Pinales > Pinaceae > Pseudotsuga > Pseudotsuga menziesii. Next base: position 208,858 of record LPNX011151468.1, read on the forward strand.
GCCTAGTTGTCCTACAAATGCTCAATCTTGGAGATAATACGAGAAGTTAGTACATCTCGTAGTCTAAGTAAAAATCTTAGTTAAAATGCTTAAAAAGTCTCAAAACTCAATTTATTAGAAAGTAATGACATTATACCTCTTAACCAAGGTTCATGGGTGATCGTTAAAGCTTTTCTAATCAAAATGAAGGTTTTATAAAGGGAAATGAAGGATATCTAAGTGGAAAAAAGAGATCAAAACGGTGCCCAACACCCTCTCCCTCCCTCTCTCCCTCTCCCTCTCTCCCTCTCTCTCTCTCTCGCTCTCTCTCTCTCTCTCTCTCTCTCTCTCTCTCTCTCTCTCTCTCTCTCTCTCTCTCTCTCTCTCTCTCTCTCTCTCTCTCTCTCTCTCTCTCTCTCTCTCTCTCTCTCTCTCTCTCTCTCTCTCTCTCTCTCTCTCTCTCTCTCTCTCTCTCTCTCTCTCTCTCTCTCTCTCTCTCTCTCTCTCTCTCTCTCTCTCTCTCTCTCTCTCTCTCTCTCTCTCTCTCTCTCTCTCTCTCTCTCTCTCTCTCTCTCTCTCTCTCTCTCTCTCTCTCTCTCTCTCTCTCTCTCTCTCTCTCTCTCTCTCTCTCTCTCTCTCTCTCTCTCTCTCTCTCTCTCTCTCTCTCTCTCTCTCTCTCTCTCTCTCTCTCTCTCTCTCTCTCTCTCTCTCTCTCTCTCTCTCTCTCTCTCTCTCCCTTCTCTCTCTCTCTCTCTCCCACTCTCTCTCTCTCTCTCTCTCTCTCAACCAACTTTGCCTCCATATTTACACACTTCATGTCCCTCTCTCTCTCTCTTGGAGCAAACTTTCTTGTGTCTTTTATGTCTCCAAATTGAGGGAGGGAGCCTTCCTATTTACACACTTCATGTGAGTGACCTAAATCCCCAACAAGGCTGCCTTCTTAGCCTTACTAGGCCGACTTCTCCTTAGGGACTCAAAAATACATTTTATACTTATTCTTTTGGGGACTATTTCCCTGACTTACGATGGAGGTTTTACCTCAATATTCTTACATGACCAAGTATAATAATAGCATCTCCTAATGGAGGAAATACATTTCTAAAGGAGGTACAATAACAATACAATAACAATAAAATAATAATGCAAGAAAATGAAGAATATATTCTGAAGTTACATTTACAACAACACTCCCTCTTAACAAGGAAGGTATTCTTTTGACTTGGTCATCTCCACAACTGGAGAAAATCCCTGGACATAATCATCATCATTGGATCATCATCACCGTTGCGTCGTCTCTCATCTCTTTGACCATTGACAAGTGACATCTCTCGAATCTATATGTCATAAGAAGTTCTACAGAGACAACCCTTTTTCATGTTGGATGCAGGACTAGACCTAGTCTAGGACTTCATCATCTTGATCCCATATCAGGTCCTAGTCCCATACCAGGTACTACAAAGCCAGTCCATTTTCATGTTGGATTTATGCCTAAACCTAGTCTAGGACTTCATCATCTTGATCCCAGATCAGGTCCTGGTCCCAAACCAGTAACTACGTATCCAATCCTTTTTCATACTGGATGTAGGCCTATACCTAGTCTAGGACTTCATTATCCTAATCCCATATCAGGTCCTGGTCCTATACCTGGTACTATAGATCCAATCCTTTTTCATACTAGATGTAGGCCTAGACATAATCTAGGACTTCAATCTCCTGATCCCAGATCAGGCTCTGGTCCTAGTCTAGGTCCTTCATCCCTAAGTTGAAGGTCAACATCCAAGTTCCTCCATTCTACAAGAATGGCTCTCAGCCCCAGGTTGAGCTTCAGCAACAAACTAAATCATGTCGATCATCACTCCCTCTTGTGATGGACACCGATCTACAGTACTCTAAGGTTGTCCCTAAAGTATTCCAACTTCACTCTCACCAAAGGCTTGGTCAAGACATCTACTATCTACTCATTTGTCGCAATGTATTGAAGCTTCATTGCTTCTCTTTGCACCTTATCCTGGATATAGTGATATCAGATCTTGATGTGCTTCAACTTGGATTCTTGAACAACTTCTCATAATTCTAGTTGTCATAGTACACACAAGTCTTCTCTAACTTAACATCGAACAATATCGCAAGTAACTTCCAAAGATACACTACCTCGCACCTTGTTGAACAAGCTACAATATACTCTGCCTCGGGTGTACTTAGTTCCACACTCCACTGCTTCCTTCTAAACCAAGAGATCATACCTGATCCCAAACTTAAGCAAAATCCTAAAGTGTTCTTCTTATCTGTGCTACCATGCCAATCAGAGTCAACATATCCTTGTAGGTAGATCCTTTGGTCTCTCACATATCTGAGGCCATACCTGATCGTACCCTTCAGGTACCTCAGCACATGCTTTGCCGCAACCATGTGAACATGTCTCAAATCCACCATGTACTGACACCATGTATTCACTGCAAAGAAGACATCAACTATCTTCTTGCCCGTCGCAATATATTGAAGCTTCATTGCCATGGATGATTTTAAGGAACCATACTTATTTAAAAGTGTCTAAATGTTGGCGAATACTACCAATTCTTAAAACGACAACTATAAAATTATTGGCGATAGTTTTCAAAAAATATTTTAATTTCCAAGGATTTTATATCCTTTATATAATAATTTGGCGATTTTTAGGGTGAAAAATTTTTACCCCATCAAATTTGGGCGAAACAGGGCTTCAAAAAATGCAAAATGGCGAATCTTTTTTGGGAGAAAAACATGGAAAAATAGCCCACTGGGCTAAAATTCGCCCTTAAAATTATCCATGTTCATTGCTTCTCTTTGCACCTTATCCTGGATATAGTGATATCGAATCTCGATGTGCTTCAACTTGGATTCTCGAACAACTTCTCATAACTCTAGTTGTCACAGTACACACAAGTCATCTCTAACTCAACATCGAACAATCTCTCAAGTATCTTCCAAATACACTCTACCTCACACCTTGTTGAACAAGCTACAATATACTCTGCCTCGGTTGTACTTAGTTCCACACTCCACTGCTTCCTGCTAAACCAAGAGATCATACTGGATCCCAAACTGAAGCAACATCCTGAAGTGATCTTCCTATATGTTGTGCTACCATCCCAATCAGAGTCAACATATCCCTGTAGGTAGATCCTCTGATCTCTCACATATCTGAGGCCATACTCGACCGTACCCTTTAGGTACCTCAGCACATTCTTTGCCGCAACCATGCGAACATGTCTCGAATCCACCATGTGTTGGCACCAAGTATTCACCGCAATGAAAATAATTGACCTTGTGTTCATCAAGTACATCAGCAAACCAATCATCTGCATGTATATTTTAGCATCAAATATCCTCGAAGAAGTGTCACCTAACAACTTCAAGTTTGATTCCATTGGTGTGGTCATAGCCTTGCAATCCTATGGATTTTTCCACACCTCTAATCCCAATAATCATGTCAATATTCTTGAACTCTAATATTTATTGTAGTCACTCCCTCTAATGTGGAGCACCATCCTCCCTCTACATCTTGTACTCTTTGCATCGAGACATTCTAGACTAGAGTGACTGGTAGTTTCCTCTGATGTTGATATTTTGTGTATCCATCTATGTCATCTCTCAAGGTCACTAGATACCAAGATTCTTCATCTTGAACTTTGTCCCAAGTTCCTCTTGCACCCATGTATGAGCTTCTCATCCTCAGTATGATTCCATCTTCAACCTTATAGCAAGGGTTGAGATCTCCATCATTCTAGGTGATCCGGAAGCCTATACAAAGTCGTATGCACACATGTGATTCTCCCAAGTCATGGAGGTTGCTCGATATGCACTTATACCGCACTGAAGAAGTATGTTTTTTCAATGGAGCAAACATCCCACCATAATCGACTCCCTCTTTCTAAGAGAAACCACGAACCTTGATTTGTACTTCTCAATGTTGCCATCTGTTGCATGCTTGATCTTGTAGATCCACTTAGAAGACACTACAGACTTTGCTTCAGGTCTCATAACCGCATCCCATACATCATCCTTCATGATTAACCGGTACTCTTCGATCATAACATCCTTCCACTCTTTCTTTTCGGTTACTTCTTCATAGCTGGAAGGATCTACATCAATGATGTCACACAACCGTGTCACATAACTGGAGTTTGTCCATGGCCTCTTAGTTTCTTTGGAAGTCTCATATGTAGCAGCATACTTCCTTGCATATTGGATGATCTCTCATGCTCAAGCTATTCTTCTCTTGTATGTGTTTACCTCTTAAGGTGGATCTATTAGTCTTTGTGGCTGGGTCATCTCATGGTCATCATGTTCTTTTGAAGTCCCCTTATCTATAATTGTGCGATTTTTGAGAAAATATGAAGAGCTTGAACTTCAAAACTTTTAATTACACCATAGCTGAACACTAGAATCAAGATAACATTAAATCACACAAATCATTCAACCACAACACAATATGTACCCTGGGAAAACCCTCAAAATAATGAGGATGAAAAACCCAAAAAATATTCAGAGTATAATAGATAGATTGCAGATAATGACTTTTACACAATAGCAGATTGTCTTATGCACCCCAGGTGCTAGATACAATATAATAATAAGCAATAGATAATAGTGATCAACTATATCCACTTGTCATGTTTCCAACACATTAATAACAACCTTGAAACTATGCCATGCATACTAGGGTAAATCAGTGCATGGGAATTATCCTTCCATGCAAACCCTAGCGAATTGATTTCCTTGGATAATTGTTGTGCACCTCAGTTTCTTCAATCCTGCATATGAATGTGTTATGCCTTTCTTCTTTGAAATTAAATATTGCTTGATTGAATTCAGAGTGAACGAACCTTCTAACTATTGTATAAACACTTAGTTAGCATGCTAACCTTAAGTGTCATAGTGCTTTAACTCAAGTGTCATCATGTAAACACTTTATAACCGAAGTGTCATCTTTTGATTAACTTAAGTGTAATATTTTAGTTAACTAAAGTGTAAACACTTTAGTTAACTAGTCCATCTTCATAAACACTTAGTTAACTATTATTAAGTGAATCATGTTATTTGATTTGACTGAAGTGATCACTGAGATCTTCTTTACTTAATTGATTACATACATTAATATTTCAATGGATGCTTTAACTGAAGCACGTATCGAGGCATACATATTTAACTGAAGCTTTATCAATTTGAGTTCACTTTAACCAGTTGAGGTGTCTTCGTTGATAATTTCGAATTTCTCTCTTTCTATATGCTTTTATCTTTACCTCGTTATATCTTTATCTTTATTGCATGGTCTATATGTGTTAACATTAATCATCTAGCATATCATATTATACTTAGAAGTGTTAGAGTTTTCACTTTAATTCAATTATGTTAGATTTTTAATATAATGCAATAGGATCACTGAAAGATAAACAAACACATCACAAAAGAAAGACACAAAGAATTTTTTCCTGGGAACCCACAAGGGAGAAAACCCAACAACTTATTCTCTATAGCTTCATCACTTAGTACAATGCCAAACAAATATGGAAAACCCAAAGATAATATAACTTATGAAGCTTCTTCATCTTCTACCCTAGTTAACTTCTCTCTCTCTCTCTCTCTCTCTCTCTCTCTCTCAGAGCGAACTTGCTTGTGTCTTTTGTGTGTCGAAAATGAGGGAGGGCACCTCCATATTTATACACTTCATGTGAGTGACCTAAATCCCCAACAGGGACGACTTCTTAGCCTTACTAGGTTGAATTACCCATGGGGGACTCAAAAATACATTTTATACTTATTCTTTTGGGGACTATTTCCCTGACTTACAATGAAGGTTTTACCTCAATCTTCTTACATGACAAAGTATAATAATAGCATCTCCTAACGGAGGAAATACATCTCTAAAGGAGGTACAATAACAATACAATAATAATAAAATAATAATACAAGAAAATGAAGAATATCTTCTGAAGTTACATTTACAACAACACTCCCTCTTAACAAGGAAGGTATTCTTCTGACTCGGTCATCTCCACAACTAGAGACAATCCCTAGGCATAATCATCATTGTTGCGTCATCTCTCATCTCGTTGACCATTGACTAGTGACATCTCTCGAATATATATGTCATGAGAAGTTCTACAGATCCAACCCTTTTTCATGTTGGATGTAGGCCTAGACCCAGTCTAGGACTTCATCATCTTGATCCCATATCAGGTCCTAGTCTCAGACCAGGTACTATAGAGCCAGTTTGTTTTCATGTTGGATGTATTCCTAGACCTAGTAAATGACTTCATCATCTTGATTTCAGAGCATGTCCTGGTCCCATATTAGGTCCTGGTCCTAGACCAATAACTACAGATCCAATCCTTTTTCATACTAGATGTAGGCCTATACCTAGTCTAGGACTTCATTATCCTGATCCCATATCAGTTCCCGGTCCTACACCAGGAACTAAAGATCCAATCCTTTTTCATACTAGATGTAGGCCTAGACCTAGTCTAGGACTTCAATCTCCTGATCCCAAATTAGGCTCTGTTCCCAGGATAGGTCCTTAATCCCTAGGATGAAGGTCAACATCCAAGTGCCTCCATTCTACAAGAATGGATCTCATCCCCATGTTGAGCTTCGGCTCTAGACTAAATCATGTCGATCATCACTCCCTCTTGCGATTGAAACCTATCTATAGTACTCTAGGGTTGTCCCTAAAGTATTTCAACTTCACTCTCGCCAGAGGCTTGGTCAAGACATTGGCTATTTTGCTCGTCTGTCGCAATATATTGAAGCTTCATTGCTTCTCATTGCACCATATCCCGAATATAGTGATATCGCATCTCGATGTGCTTCAAATTGGATTCTCAAACAACTTCTCAAAATTGTAGTTGTCACAATACACACAAGTCATCTCTAGCTCAACATCGAACAATCTCTCAAGTAGCTTCCAAAGATACACTACCTCACACCTTGTTGAACAAGCTATAATATACTCTACCTCGGTTGTACTTAGTTCCACACTCCACTGCTTCCTGCTAAACCAAAAGATCATACCAGATTCCAAACGGAAGCAACATCCTAAAAGGCTATTCCTATATGTTGTGCTACCATCCCACTTGGAGTCAACATATCCCCGTAGGTAGATCCTCTAATCTCTCACATATCTGAGGCCATACTCAACCGCACCCTTCAGATACCTCAGCACATGCTTTGCCGCAACCATGTGAATGTGTCTCAACTCTAGCATGTACTGGCACCAAGTATTCACCATAGAGAAAATATTCAGCCTTGTGCTCATCAAGTACATCTACAAACCAATCGTGTTCTTGTAGATTTTGGCATCAACTATCCCTGTAGATTTTGGCATCAACTATCCCTGAAGAAGTGTCACCTAGCAACTTCAAGTTTGATTCCATTGGTGTGATCATAGCCTTGCAATCCAACATCTCAAACTACTTCAAGATCTCGACCGCATATTTTCCTTAGCTAAGGAAAATCTCCTCTGGATTTTGCCACACCTCCAATCCCAAGAATCATGTCAAGATTCTTGAACTCTAATATCTATTGTAGTCACTCCCTCTAAAGCGGAGCACCATCCTCCCTCTATAGCTTATACTCTTTGCATCGGGACATTTTGCACTAGAGTGACTGGTAGTTTCCTCTGATGTTGATATTTTGTGTATCCATCTATGTCATCTCTCAAGGTCACTAGATACCAAGATCCTTCATCTTGAACTTTGTCGCAAGTTCCTCTTGCACCCATCTATGAGCTTCTAGTCCTTTGTATGATTCCATCTTCAATCTTATAGCAAGGGTTTATATCTCCATCACTCTATGTGATCCTCAAGCTCCTCATGTGATTGTATGTGATATCCCATGGGTGCCTTTTGAGCCTATATAAATCCTTCTGTGCACATGTGATTCTCCCAATTCATGGAGGTTTCTCGATATGCACTTATACTACACTGAAGAAGTATGTTTGGTCAATGGAGAAAACATCCCACCATAATCGACTCCCTCTTTTTGAGAGAAACCACGAACCTTGCTTTGTACTTCTCGATGTTCCCTTCTATTGCATGCTTGATCTTGTATATCCACTTGGAAGACACTACAGACTTTGCTTTGGGTCTCATAACTTCATCCCATACATCATCCTTCATGATCAACTGGTACTCTTCGATCATAACATCCTTCCACTCTTTCTTTTCAGTTGCTTCTTCATAGTGGGAAGGATCCGCATCAATGATGTCACATAAATAGAGTGTGTCCAAGGCCTCTTAGTTTCTTTGGAAGTCTCGTATGGAGCAACATACTTCTTTTCATCTTGGATGATCTCTCATGCTCAAGTTAGTCTTATCTTGTTTGTGCTTACCTCTCAAGGTGGATCTACCAGTCTTTATGGCTAGGTCATCTCATGGTCATCATGTTCTTTTGAAGTCCCCTTTTATATAATTGTGTCTCTGACTCTGGGAGCTTCAGGTTCTTCTTCATGTGCTTCATCTGAGTAAATTTGCTTTGAGTGTTATGGTTGAGCCATAGTCACTTGTTCTTCGTAAAAAGTCTCAACATTCTTCTCTTGTAGGTGATTGCATACAATCCTTCCTACAAGTCAAATTATGTTGCATGATTATAAACATTTCATATTTTTCAAAACATACTAATAATGACAAATTCTTATGCATAAAGACATAATCCACACAGTCATGTGACTATCGTAGCCAATGCTTCAACACAACATTCATCCATATCCCGCATACATACAATAACTTTCTAGATGTCTTCCATCTCTACCAGAACATAATTAAGAGCATGCACTACTCCCAATATGTCAACAAAGAGGTTTAATTCTAGATAAGTAGCAATGGTATGTTGTATAACCCCATAGGTCACTTACCCATCACATGCATATTAGTAGTATATTGTTCATTAATGCAAACACTCTAGCATGCATAATACATTTCCTAAATCCATGAACATAAATACATACACAATTGAGAAATATGATTTAATCAACTAGATATATAAGAGATGACAATTTAAACACATATCTTTGCTTGATTGGTAGACTCCCTCTTGATCCTTGTCTCTTTTGGCAATTATTAGTGTCTTTGACAATGTGCTCTACTCCATTGTTTGATTTTGAGGACATGTGTTTGTCTTTCTCATGATTGGAAATACTGTGCAAGTCTCCTTCACTATAGATCATATGGGACTGTGTACTGGTTTTGAATATGAATTTCCCTTCTTCTTCATTTACAATTACATCCCTTCATATACAATGCTGAAATGGATAAGAGGTTCTTCTTCAAATCAGGTCCATAGTTCGCTTGGTTCCATGGATTCATGAACCAATGCTTGTTTTGGTTGTTCCTTCAACTTATATAAACATCCCTCTTGATCCTTAATTATTGTTGCATTATCTTACATGAGTACTTGGCCTTCGTCAAATGCAACACTAAATCTTTTGATATCTAAAGCTGGGATGATATTCATCTTCATGGGTTGAATCCTTTTTGGATCAAAGTACATATTCCGTATCACTTGTTCTTTTACTTGCTCGCTCATCATATTCAACAACATAAGCATGATGCCTCTTCTTCTTTTTTGCCTTAGTATATACTTTGTTTTTGGGGCTATCTTTTGCAAAGTGACCTTTCTCATCACATGTAAAACATCTAAGATTGGAATGGTCCCTTTGAGATCTATGATTCTTTTGGAATATTTTGGGCCTTTTGTGAGGGTGATCCTCCCTTTTGCTTCCATCCTTCTTTGTATGAGCAGTCAGGGATTGATCATCATCTACTCCCATCTTCTCTTCTCTTGACACCAATCGAGTCGTTTTCGAGTGTTGGATGTTCACATTCTTTAGTTGATTCCTCAAGGTCATCTTTCAGTTGATGTTCTTCACTTCAAATAGTTTGACCAAAGCATCAAACATCTTCTTGGGGGTCCTCAATAATGAGAAATGAGGGATGAGACGATCTTTGATGGAGTTCACAATAATGCTCTTGGATTTAATCATATTCTTCTTGTGAGATGGTTTGGCATCATGTCTCTCTAGTTCTAGAACCTTCGCAGTGACATACTTTTCCAAGTTATTATCTTCTAAGATAAGAGAGATTATATACTTCCATGCTCAGAAGTTGTCAGCTCCTTCAAGCTTGTCCTCAAGCTTGGTATGATTCATCATTTTGATATGAGAACCTCAAATGGAAATAACAAAGGAATAGTTCTTACCAATTTGAGATGCCCAAACTTTTCATTGACCTGACTAACTTAGGGTTTGACAGAGAAACCCTGATTTTTCAAACTTGGAATCTTAAAATTTTGCTTGGATAGAAAGATGTGCTTCCTCAGGGCGAGTTGTTTAGTGGTGTCCTTTTCCAAATTTTATGGAGGGAGGCTACAAAAAATTGATGACCTAGTCCCTTCCAGTAGTGTCCTGGAGTGTTCCGCAGCAAAAAAATGAAACTTCTTCAAACTAGAATCTTTCTCCACCAAAATATGCGCCTACTTGAGGCAAGTTAGCTTGACCTTCTTTCTGGAAAATTTGTGAAGAAAAGTGCTAGAACTTGGAAGCCCTAGTTTCCACAACTGCACAGTTCCTTCTTTCCGGATGGCTCTTATACGATGTTAGAGTTTGCACTTTAATTCAATTATGTTTGATATTTAATCTAATGCAATAGGATCACTGAAATATAGACAAGCACAACATACATTAACGACACAAATATTTTTACTGTGGGAAACCAAAAGAGAGAAAACACAACAACTTCTTATGTATAGATTCGTCACTTAGTACAATCTTAGACAAATATTGAAAACCCAAAGATAAGATAACTTCTACAACTTCTTCTTCTTCTACCAAAGTGAACTTGTCGCTCTCTCTCTTGGAGCGAACATGCTTGTGTCTTTTGTGTGTCCAAAATGAGGGAGGGCACCTCCCTAATTATACACTTCATGTGAGTGACCTAAAACCCCAACATGGCCTACTTCTCCTAGGGGGACTCAAAAATACTTTTTATACTTATTATTTTGGGGACTATTGCCCCGACTTACAACATAGGTTTTACCTCAATATTATTACATGACCAATTATAAGAATAACATCTCTAAACGGAAGAAAAACATCTCTGAGTGAGGTACAATAACAATAAAATAACAATACAACAAAATGAAGAATGTCTTCCAAAGTTACATTTACAACAACATGAAAAATTGTCAATACTATGATCATATTATATTACTCTCATACCATATAGTCATATGCTAAAGTAATTCATTATAGAGGCAGCCCGTATTTAGAGGAGACTTAATAGATTTATCCATCTTGAATGACCATGGTTAGTAATATATCCCACAACATTTATGCTCCAACATGCAAAGCATTTCATGTCTATAACTGGAGGCCCACCCCATGGGTACCCACTATCACTAGGTGTCCGCAAGAGAATCGTGACTTGCTATACTCATATGTCCACCTCTATAACTGGAGGTCCACCCCATGGGTACCCATTATCACTAAGTGTCCACATGAGAATAATGACTTGATATTATTCACAAGTTTGCATCCTTATACTACAAGACTTTACAACATCATCACCTCAACACATGAGGAATACACCTTTATATACTCACACGTCTGACTTGATAGACTCACAAGTCTGGAGAATGACTCATGATGTTGTACATTTAACATTTTCTACATATAAGTAATAGGCTCAAGTTAGGAGAAACACACATTCATGGACACAACACCCTTATGTTGAAGGAATGGTTTTGGATTTGTTATTGTGTGTCTTGCCCAAGTTCCCTCCTTGAGGGAGTCCTATTGATTCTACAAGTCTGACTATATATTGTGAATTTCACTTGAATCATTATTTATTCTTCTTCCAAAGCAAGATCAATCATAGCCACAAGAGGAAGTGTTGTTTAGGAGGCCAAGCCTTAGGTGATGAAGGTGTTGTGGCAGATTCAAGTATCATATTCTATTGTAGGTGAATTTCACTTGAATCATTTTCCGGTTAGGAATGGTTATGGCCACCTTGGGGAAGAGGGTTTTCTAATACTTGTTTTCCATTTGTAGGTACTTTTTTAACCCTTTCTCTACTTGACTCCTTTTTTTTCCTAACCTACTCCTCATTGTTTTTTAATGTATTTGGGCCATCAACTCCCCTTTTGAACTCGCACATTAGGGGCATTTGTTATAAATAGATTTGATCCTCCCGACCATATCTTATGATTTTGACCAATGTCATGCATATAATTCAACACACTAACGCCTTTTAGGAAAATTTTCAACATTTTAGCATATGCACATGATTTAAATGATGCAACATGCAAGTTGCTATTGAGAAACTCACACATGCCTTTAAAATGTCCTAGAAAAACACATGAAAAATGTAGGTTTTGAGTAGAGGAAGAAGAGGTCGTACACATGTGTGGCCTTGATTCCAATTCCCAACTACTTGTACCAACTTTTCTACATATAAATAAGAGGTTCAAGGTATGAGAAACACAATACCCTTGTGCTGAAGGAATGCTCTTAGATTTATGCTTGAGTTCCTTGCCCTAGCTCCCCCCTTGAGGGAATCCTCACAATTCTACAAGTCTAATTAGATCTTGTGATTTCACTTGAATCGTTATTTATTCTTCTGTCAAAGTAAGATTATGATCCTTGTCACAAGAGGAAGCATTGTCTGGGAGGCCAAGGCTTAGGTAGTGAAGGTGTCGTAACAGAATTTATTATGTTGTAATCATTGTCGAAGAAATAATATAGATCTCTCTTCTTCCTCCACTAGAATTTATTATTAATGATTATGTTGCTAATAATAGAATCATAACATTGTGTTACGACTATTTAAATTGAAGGTAGTAAGGGCTTCATGTTTATGTAATTTACATTGCTTATTTAAACCAACATAGATCCATTTCAAACCCAGATCTACGATGCACCGAGATGGATCCAATTTCTTGAGGAGTAAATTTTTTTATCTTAATTTTTTACATGCTAAAAAAGATTTACACCTCAGAATTTTGATCCCTTTGGTGTTTGGTTAATCCAGGTTTAACATGGACTTTTTAATTACTTTTTCATCTGGTTTTAATATTGGGTTTTCATTATTTGATTTGATTATTATTTGATGAATTAAGCCGACATGTTTTTTCTCTATTTTTTTTCTTTTATAATCGACATGTTGGTGTAGTGTTACGTTACATTTGTGACAACATCTCCCCCATACTAGGCTGTAGAGCACCTCGCTACTCTCAATGCAATTACCTAGTTGGAAATGATAAATGTTTTGTTTCTTTGATTGTGTACATGCTTACAGGGAATTCTTGAATTGGAATTGGACTTGGCCAAAATTATTCATGAAAATAAGGGTGAGAAAAACAATTCATATGTAACTTCTTTCCTCCTCCTCTTTGCATTTCAAATAATAATAATAACCTTTAGGGAAAGCACCATTGTTTGAAACATTTCCAACTTACTCTCAAAAGTTTAAAGATCCTTTGCATCATTTATAGTTTTTGTTCAGAAAGAAAAAACAATAACTTGTTATTTCTTTGAAATCAAATTTACAAAGATCTTGACATAGTCAATCGTTCTATACAATAACGATACCACAAAAGAGAAAGATAGAATCCTTCCATCTAGCATTTTCAAAAATACGTGTCACCCCAACCACTTACATCTAAAAGAAACGTTTTACTAATAGTCCAAAAGATCTACAAAAAGATATATAGGTGCCCCGTCTAGAACCATCACAAAAAAATATCAACTAAGAAGGAAAAAACTAAAAAAAATAATAGTGCCGGAATCCACCACCTATACGAAAGAGAAGTCCTCAAAAGTGATGATGCCATCCATAGGTCGAATGGCTTGCTTGGAAAGAAGATTCGCCCGTGAATTCTCTTTTTGATATGCATGATGAAAGGAGATATCCTAAAAATCATCAACGAGTTAACGATTACATTTAAGCCAATGATCCAAATTGAGAGTGTGTAAATGTGATTTCCTAAGAGCCCAATCTATAGTTACATGAGAGACTAAATATCTGAATATGGAAAAGACCCCGATGCTTTGCAAGACACAATAGACCCCATAAAGCCAATAACTTAGCCTTAATATTACTCCCTGATCCCACAACCATCTTAATACAAATATGTTAATCTCTTTTCATAAATAAAATCTTACCAACACCACATATTCCATTCCAAGAAGCCCCATCAAAGAACCCATAATATATTCCCTTTGAAAGATCTGGAAAAGTGATGAATCCATAATTGTGTCAAATAGGAACAAAATGATCATGAACATCCTGATGCAAATTCTTGTAAACCACCACCGTAATAGAGAGAATCTTGTTGTTGAAGATGGCTTGGTTCCTCTCCCACCAAGTCTCCCATATAAAAAACCAAAGAAGATTTTTAAATTTAGCTTGAGTCTTGATCAAATTCATGAAACATTCCTGCAACAAAGCACCCTTCCAATCATCCATATGATTCAGTTCTAATTTCAGCGAATTCCATATATCCCTAAAATAATTGCATTGTCCAAAGAGATGGAAAGTGGACTCATTCTTAGTAAAGAAAAGGGGACACCGACCAGGTCCAATCCAGCCTCGATTCATCATATCAGTTCAATTCAAAATGCAGTTTTTGTAACATAGCCACAAAATACATTTGATCTTGAGAGGAATCTCCAATCGCCATAAATATACAGACCACTTGCAATGTTGATAAAAACCTTCTTGACTTAAAATAGTGCCATAAGCATGCCTAACAGAGATAGTACCATCCGCACAGTCACCCTCCCACACAACTTTATCCAGATCATTGTTCAGTACAATACTTGCACTAAACAATGTTTTAATATAATCCTCCCATTTCAGAGCAACCTCAGCCGAGAGCCCTAGATCAGAAGCTTTTTAACCAGTATGGAGAAGAAGAACAGTCCAATTTAGGACGGCTACCCTGTGCCAAAACAAAAAGATTCTTCCTGTGCAATTGAGAAAGTAGAGTCTTAAACAATTTAAAATCTCCTTCTGTAACCAGGAATATTTCACCTTCTACAGACATAAGTTGTTCCTCTGGTATGAATGGTTCAGATCCAGAACAAATGAGTGAACGACAAAGGATGAAGACCCTCCTTAGATGTCGTAGACACCTGGAATACTGCTTCGATAGTGAACCTGTGTACCTGCAAACATATCAAACATGCAAACACATCAAAGCTACTAGAAAATCATCTACTTATCCATGTTAGTGACTAAGGAATCTAACAACATGTAAATGCGAAATCAAAACAACAGTAATGTGGGACGGAAATCAGCTTTGCATTAAGATGTGTGAAGAATTTTACAACCAATGAAGCCTTAGTGTCGACATGCATCTCCACGAGACAAACACTTCATCCCCATAAGCTCCAACTTTGCTCTCTATGCTCTCCAGTGGCTTGGGCCAAGTGGTCAATCCAACAACATAACAATACCTCTATAGTTCTCCCCCTCAACCATGGACATGAGCTTGTATTTATAAGGCTCAATGGATAGGAATGGTTGAGAGATTTGTGGATGAGGTGGCCTCTAAGATCCTATGATGGGGGATCTCGAGTTCAACTGACCCACAATGATAGGGATAGGGGAGGACACGAGGCTCATGATCTAGAAGCCTCGAGAAACTTCTCTTTTTCCCTTTTTACCTAGGGTACTGCTTTTCTTAGCTTATGACAGAGCGGTTTAGATGAGAAACGCTTATGGGCCAAAGGCCATGGGCAGTGGCATCGCTTATAGTAAACAAGATGTAGGCTGTGCGAGTAAGGTACCGCTCATGGTTAACAAGGAAAGCGCAGTGCTGAGTATTTTCATGTAGAATTGACAAAAAACATGGGTTTGCACTCTAAGTGTTGGGATTAATGGAAAACATGTAAGTCAAGGGTGTTATCACATGGTGGTGACAGGATTTGGGTGTAACAAAATGCCCCCCAAAGCGTGAGTCTTAGAGGGATACAATAAACGAAAGCTTTGAGAGAACAAGTTGTCGCTACGACGTGAAGATGTCAGCTCGATCCGAGCATGTCATCAAGTAGGCATCTGTAGTACATCAATATTTTTTCCTCATAGACACAAGTAACCAACTCATGGCTGCAGACCAATACAAGGCAGATCCATGAGAGGAATAAACAAGCATGGCTACTGGAATACAACGTAGATCCATGTGATAGAGGACTCAAACTTGGACATAGCTACTAGACATACAATGTAGATCTATGCCATACTGACGCAAATTTGAGCATATCCATGACCATACAAATGTGGATCCATGGTAGATATACAAAACTCCATCGCGGCCTAGGGAAAAGCAATGAGCACTTAACAAATTCCTAGGGTCTTCGTCTCGTCTTCCACAAAGTAAAATTCTATCCATGTGATTACAATGATCTGAAGTCGAACATGGTAGAAACCACTTGATTATCAGCCAATGATGTGAATCGTTAACAAGTGCGAGGGAGATCACCATTGAGGTCAATGATTCCCAAGGTACCCTAGTACAATCTACTGAGTGCGAATAGATGTCCTAATGTCGAACACCCAGTCGATTCTATCGATCAAAGGTCAATGATGTGAACCTATGTCCAGAGCAAGAGAATTTATCATTAAGGCATACAGATCTCAAGGTACTAAGTTTTGTTTCTAAGACTATTTCCCGGATGATAAGCTAATGTCAACAGGAATAGTCTCGTCAAAAGAGGGCCATGATGAGTCCCACATCAATGACACGAAACTCGGAACATAGTTCTGGAATGATGTGAATGTAGTAACCATAGGACTGACTCAAAAGTACTGATACAGAGACCATTTTGACTACAAAGGAAAAACTTCTTCAACTTCCCTTTGAACATTGGGCGGCACGACAAAAGACTTGGCAGCATGACTAAACAGGACAAACACACAGTGCGATAGTGGACAATGCATTCTTTTGAAAGACTCAAAGGATTGGCATGACTAATGAAAGTGGATTGTCACAGAGATCAGTTGAATACTCAATTGACTGAAATGATATGCAAACAAGTTCCATGTTCAAAGGTAATGACAAACTACTGTCATTTACTTGCAAAAATGATTCCCTTCCCATTTTCCCCATCATGATCGATGAGTGCCTCTTTTCGGTTTTACGAGTTCAAAGAGGGTAACAAACACTCGATATAGCTTGTCCGAAGACAAGTCCAAACTCATATGTTTTACGAACTTGAGAGAGGAGGGGTTCGTTACCAAAAACGAGTCTCTCAATGTTTAATTTAAAGATTCCAATGAAAGAAAACTTGGTATCGTTCATGTTTAGAGAGTCTGAACGACCACAGAAGAAGACTCCAAAAGGGTCATTTTTTTGTGTGATTTAGTCCCTAAGGCCCAAAAAAGTGTAAAATCATACCTTAGAGAACTCTTCCAGTCATGATTGGCTCGAGCGTTCCTTTTTCGTAAATAGTCCATCCGAACCGAAAAAGAGATAACCTACCGTTGGAGAGACGACTCTTCAAATACTTTAACGAGCATGAAGAAGACAAGATCGCTCGACAATCTTTTTGTATTTAATGAGCTCGAAAAGAGTTTAAAGAAGACTCCATTAACTTTTTTCATGTTTGAATCTAGAGCACGAAAAAGTAACAAACTAAGCTCAAACCACTTTTCATGTTTTAACCAGAGCACGAAAAATGAAAAGTAAGCTCAACACCATCTTACTGTTTTTAACGAGCTCGAAGATCAGTTGAAAGAATGCTCGAAGATTGGTTTCATTTTTATGCAAGCTCGAAACCAATGGGTAAACTATGCTTGAAAAATCCCATTAACATGATATACAGAGGTTGGAATCTTGCTCCCAGCATGATTGCTAGCAAATCTTACCCCTAATATGATTGCTAGGAGCTCGACATGCCCCCCAAGCTTAGTTTCGTCTGACGATTCTTCTTCGATACCCAACCTAAAAACCTGGTTACTAATGTGAAAATGTTCACCAGGGGGGTAGGAAGAATGAGAATCGGGCAGGTGAAAGAAGGTTCAAGTTCTAACACTAAAGGGAAGACTCGACTCAAGGGAAGGGGATCTATTTCATTTTTACACAAGCTTGAAATAGAACGTAACTATGCTTGGAACATGGTTTCATTTTTATGCAAGATTGAAACCAGAAGGTAAACTATGCTTAAGGAGATCCATTTCATTTTTTAACGAGCTTGACATAGAATGGGAACTTTGCTCATAGGCATCTGTTTCATTTTTTAACGAGCTTGACATAGAATGGGAACTTTGCTCAACAGGCATTTGTTTCATTTTTTAACGAGCTTGACACAGAATAGGAACTATGCTCACCACATGTTTTCATTTTTATGCAAGATTGAAACCAAAAGGGTAAACTATGCTTAAGGAGTGGTTTTATTTTTTAACGAGATTAAAACCAAAAGTAAACTATGCTCTCAAACCTGCTCCTATCGAACATGATATCCAGAGGTTGGTAGGTTGCCCCCATTACCTAAAAGCTAGCAGCTTAGCTCCATTATGATGACCATAGACTAGAGCCATGCCCCCCATTTTACCTATGATGGGAAGAAGCTAACTAGAAGACGGGGAAGGAACCACAAGAACATGCGGCACATTCAGGGCAGTCTGATTACTAGGAGTAATGCGATGGTCAGGTGTAACAAAGGAAAGCTGATCAATTGTCACAATCTTCCCATCATGGGAAAAATGCATAACTCTAAAGAGTGTGGACACAACAACCTTCATGGCATAAACATAATCACGTCCAAGGAGGAGATTGAAATCTAAAGGACCTTGGACCACCATAACATCAATGCAGACAGTTTTCCCTCCTAATGTAATAGGCAAATAAGGAAGGGTCCCTAAAGGTGCAATAGGTCTGCGATTAAAAGCCAATATCTGATCGGTGGATGGCACAAGCTGAGGTGAACCTAAAGCTTGCCAAGCAGTTGAGGATAGAATACTAACAGAAGCCCCTTCATCAACAATAGTGTGAAGTATCTGCCTAGCAGTAACATTCACAACTATCTGGAAAGGAACACTCGAATGAAGACAAGACTCTGTTAGGTTACTCCAGTCAAAGGAAATAACCTCACTAGTCGAAGAGGGTTCTGTCGAAACAGACAAAATTTCCTCTTGTTGAGAATAATTAGAATGAAGCATAAAAACTTCAACACGTTTAAGTTCATTCTCTACTGGAAGAGACGAACAAGACGAAGATTTGGTCAAAACGACTACTTTAGTCTTAACACTCTTTGATGAAAGAGTGGGATTGGGTGGAGATGACATCGACTCGACCACTTTAACTTCACTCTTCAATGGAAGAGTAGGATCGACCGAGGTTAGAACTGGATTGACCACTTGGTCAACCAGCGAGGAATCGAGGGATAACTTACTATCACTTATTGGAATCACCTGTTGATGATCAGTAATATTTTCCAACCAACGCAAAGCTTCATCCATGTTTGGACAAAGAAAAGTACGATGCATAGCCTTGCATTTCAAACAAGGATACAAGACTTTACCCTTACGACGTTTTACCAATGGGTCACTGGTTGAGGGAGTATCGTCAACATGATGATCAAAGGTTAATGAAACAAATGGTTTGGACCTTTTAGACCACTCTTCTTGTACACGGGAGAGACCGGGGCACTCCTTAAGAAGGTGGCCCCCCTTGCAAAGCTTACAAGGGAACTTGGGTTTTCCGAGTGTTCTCTTAGAACGGGCACCATCAAGAGTAGATGGTTGCTGCCTTTTCTCTTTCTTATCCTTCTTCGTTTTACCCTTCCCTTTCTTCTTCTTATCACCTTGACTACTAACCATAGAGCTTTGGTCAAGCGAAGAAGAAGAAAGAGATGAAGCCACAACCGACGAAGAAGGAGAGGGATTAGGTTGAGGTTGATCCTCTCTCAGAGGAGAGGTGACATTTGAGTCATTAGGTGTAACAGGAATTACCGGATTAAACAACCAGACCAGTAATCCTATAGTTAACCCAGGAAGATTTAGAGTGACAATAAAAGGAGGACCAATACCTTCACTTGGAGGGGATGCAAAAGGTACACCTTGGAAAGGGACCTCTTGATTGGTAGTCCCAGATGGGGATGCCATCTCTAAACTCTCTAGAAAACCCCTAATTACCACACACAAGCAAGTACTACTCAAACTAAAAGCAACAAGCAAACATGTGAAAGGAGTGGATAAGAGTCAGGAACCTCACGGGATAGGCCAAAAGGATAACTCAGATGGTTTGAGGATTCCTAAAAGGGTCTCCCGTGTTAGTTTTTGTACCTAGGAATATGTTCCCTAAGTGACCTTTTGCCTAAGTCACTTAGAAAAGGGAAAAAGGTGACCCTCACATTAAAAGCTACTTAATGAGACTTTATAAACTTAAAGTCACTTTTTGATAAATTTAAGTGGGTGAGTAAATTTATTTAAGTGATTTAAATAAATGTGATTTTTACTCTCATTGAATCTTAGCCATTGGATTGGATCTTTTTCCACCGTTGGATTAGATACCCACTTAGGGTTTAGTCAAAAAGGGTTGAGGGAGGCAAATCACTTTCACTTTTCATTTTTAGGAGAAGGAGAGTGAGTTGAGAGAGAAGAAAGGGAGAAGGGCACGATTTTCCAGGCAGCCGTACAGTATGGTTTGAAGGGCACAGAAATCGAGGTCAAGCAGGGCACAGAAAACGAGAAGGAGGACTGCATTTATTACAGTCCATACCCTGCACAAATTTCGAGGCCGTACACAAGCCGTACAACACAAAAATCGAGGTCCGTACGGACTGTACCTTTCTGCACATTTTTTGAGGTGAACAACAGGCACATTTTTCGAGGCAACATTCTGTTTTTTTTTTCCACAGAAAATGAGGTCGTACAGCAGCATTAAATGCTGTCCATACAGTAAGGATTCTGAGAGTGCTGGCACAGTTTTTGAGGGCAGATTTTTTGCTGATATTTCTGGCACATTTTTCAAGGAGGTTTGCACAGAAATCGAGGCAGCAAAAGCACGGAAACCAAGACAGTCTGCTGGTCAAATTTCTGGGTTGAGATAAGTTGGATTTTTTACTATAAAAATTAATGTCTGATTTTTATCCTAAAGCATAATAAAATCTCTCTCTCTCTCTGACTGGTTTTCCCCGTGGGGGTTTTTCCAGGGCTTGATTTGGCCAAAAATCTCTGAGTCTATTTTTTATGGTGTGGTTGTTAAAATGTGTTTTTCAGCCTGTTAGTGAATTTTTACTGTGTGTTTAATTGTTAAAAAAAAATTCATAAGTAACCTACAACCTATGCAAAACCGGCTGAAGGTGAAAATCACGAAATGTTGACATAAACCAGCAAACAGTAAACTCAGAAAATTTCTACATGGTATCAGAGCTTGGGGGCAGAAAACAGTGATAGTTTGGAGACACACAGAAATTTTCAGAACTTAGAAAATTTTAGTATTTTACCTTCTGTCAGTGAGCAACACTTTGTTGGGTTGGTGTAGAGATGGCTACATGTCTTAGATTGGAGGATAGGATGGATGGGACAGGAAATTTTGTGCCGTGGAAGGCCAAAATTTTATTGATACTGGAGGAGAATGAGTTATGGTGGATGTAGTTAGGAACACTACTGCTAATCCGATTGTCATTCCTACATCAGCAGATGCAGCAGCCCTATCAGCCTTCAACAAGCTGGACTGTAAAGCTAGGAGGATCATTCTAGATGCAGTTAAAGACCACATAATCCCTCACATTTCAGGCAAGGATAGGGCACACGAGATGTGGTCAGCCTTGATCAGTTTGTATGAGAGTTCCAATGAGAACAGGAAAATGGTTCTCAGAGAGAAACTCAAAAGTAAAAAGATGAATGGGGGTGAGGGAGTCACAACATATCTTACCAGGATTTCTGCAGTTCGGGATGAACTTGCAGCAGTTGGGGAGAAGGTAGCCCCTACAGAGCTTGTACGCACAGCAATGAATGGGGCTTCAAAGCCCTAAGGTGCATTTGTGCAAGCCATAGTGGGCAGAGAGAACCCACCTGACTGGGAGAGACTTTGGGATGACTTTGTGCAGGAGGAGACTAGGAGAGGTCTTGTACAGGGCAGTACATCTCACAGTGGGGTTGATGACGAGAATGTGGCTTTGGCATCTAAGGGCAAGAAGAAGAAGAAGGGTCCCAAGAAGGGTGGGGCCAAGCAGTAGCAGCAGAGTGGGAAAAAGAAAGACTTGAGTAAAATCAAGTGTTATGCATGTCAGGCATTTGGGCACTATGCCTCACAGTGTCCAAGCAAGAAGAAGAAGAAGGGACAGGGACAGCAGACAGCAGCCTCAGCAGAGGTTGATGAGTTTAGTGATGCATTTCAGAGGGAGTTTTCCCTATATGCTGGACAGATGGAGAGAGAGAGAGTCTCTTTAGCCACCACCATAGACATGGATATGGATAGTGAGCATTCATTGTTGGCAGGTCATCAGGGGAGTCCATCCACCTCTACTACTTGGTATATTGAAAGCGGAGCCTCGAGCCACATGACTGGAGCTCGAGAGATGTTCTCGGAGCTATCTGAGACAAGTAGAGATGTGGAGGTTGTCCTTGGAGACAACACCGTTGTTAGAGCTGTTGGTTGGGGGACCATTACATTTCAGAGGGAGTCGATGAGTCTCATGACTCTGAGGGATGTGTTGTATGTCCCTGGGCTGAAGAAGAACCTTGTGTCAGTTTCCACCATTGAGGACAGGGGTCTTGGGGTGTGCTTTTCAGATGGGAGAGTGCAGGTGTATCCCAGGGCTACAGGTATGTCCAGTGCCATGGACATTGGAGTCAGATGTGGAAAGTTGTACAAGCTCTTGTTTCAGCCACAGTGTGCTTTAGCACACAGCAGCAGCAGTGAGCTATGTGAGCTTTGGCATCGAGGGATGGCCCACCTACATCACCCAGCTCTCAGATTGTTGAGGAGCATGGTTACAGGATTACCGGAGTTCAGCACTGAGCAGAGTGATGTGTGCAGGGGGTGTGCTTTGGGAAAGTACACCAAGACTGTTTTTTCGAGCAGTGACACGAGAGCTATAGGGGTGCTAGATCTTATCCATTCTAACATATGCGGTCATATGTCATCACTGTCTTTGACAAGGTTTGAGTACTACATTAGCTTCATTGATGACTACTCCAGGAAGACCTGGATCTACTTCTTGAGGAGCAAGAAGTCCGAGCTTGTGTTGAGAGTCTTCCAAGGGTTCAAAGCCCTTGTGGAGAAGTAGATGAGGAGGAAGATCCGGATGTTGAGATCGGACAATGGGGGTGAGTATACCTCCAAGGAGTTCGATGCATTCTACAGACAGGAGGGCATTCAGAGACAGTTGACAGTTCCTTACACTCCTAAGCAGAATGGAGTAGCAGAGAGAAAGAACAGGTCGATTGTGGGGGCAGCCAGAGCGATGCTTCATGATCAGGGGTTACCTTTCTTTCTATGGGCAGAGGCATGTAGCACTGCAGTTTATCTGCAGAACAGGAGTCCTCACAGGGCAGTGGGGAGTAAGACTCCTAAGGATATGTATTCAGGCAAGAAGCCTGAGGTGGGCCACTTTCGCATATTTGGCTCGTTGACTTACTCTCACTTCCCTTCTAAGAAGAGGACGAAGTTTGATCCCACCACAGAGAGAGGTATATTTGTGGGATATGACGAGACTTCGAAGGCCTATCGGCTTTACTTACCTAGCTCGAGGAGAGTTGTTGTCTGGCGGGAAGTGAAGTTTGATGAGGAGAGAACCTTCAGGAATTCTAGGGAGTTAGAGCAGGGGGAGACACCAGCTCCCACACCTCAGTTGGTACAGGATTCTTTGACTCAGCTATCCAGTCCACAGGTTTCTGGAGTGACTGGTTCACAGGGTACAGGCACAGCTTCTACAGGTTCAGTGATTCAGGTGGCTAGCACTTCAAGGACAATTTCAAGGACAGGTTCAGGGTTGAGTCCTCAGATCACAGGTTCGTCAGGCATAGGTACATCAGGTACTGGTCCTCGGGGTGTTGGACCTTCAGGTACTGGGACTTCCTTAGATGAGGAGAGCCCAAGACCAGTTTGCGAGGAGCAGTCTTCAAGGAAGAGGAAGCCTAAGTGGCTTCAGGAGACCTTGAAGGATGCAGAGGCAGTTGGTAGGCCCCGGGAGCAGATCAGGACAGTGGTGGAGCCAGACAGGCTTGGTGTGGTGCCAGATAGGTATCATATGGCCCTTGTTGCGAGTCTTCGTGACTCTGAGCCATGCACATTTGAGGAGGCTTCCAAGCATCAGGTATGGAGACATGCCATGATGGAAGAGTACCATTCCATCATGAAGAATGATGCTTGGGAGATAGTGTCAAGACCTGAGGGGAAGTCAGTTGTGACTTCCAAGTGGCTTTACAAGATAAAGCATGCTGTGGATGGCATTGTGGAGAAGTACAAGGCTCAGTTTGTGGCGCGGGGGTTCTCACAGGTTGAGGAAGTTAACTATGATGAGACATTTGCTCCTGTTGCTCGGTATTCCTCTATCAGGGCAGTTATATCTATAGCAGCAGAGATGGGTTGGAAGATCCACCAGATGGATGTAAAGACTGCATTTCTCAATGGTCGTCTGCAGGAGGAGGTATATTTAGAGCAGCCACAGGGATTTGAGATCCATGGGAGAGATTCTCATGTGTGCAGGCTGAGGAAAGCCTTGTACGGACTGAAGCAAGCTCCTAGAGCTTGGTACTCCAGGATTGATACTTACTTGACATCGATGGGATTCCAGAAGAGTGAGGTTGATCCCAACCTATACTTCATTATGGTTGGAGGAGATCCGCTCATTCTTCTGCTATATGTTGATGATCTATTTATCACAGGTGTTGAGCGTATCATTGCACATTGCAAGAGAGATCTAACATCGGAGTACGAGATGACAGACATAAGACTGATGGATTACTATCTGGGGATGGAGGTTTGGCAGGAGCCTGGACATATTTTCCTTGGAGAGGGGAAGTATGCAGTTGATATTCTGAAGAGATTTCAGATGGAGGACTGCAGGCCGATGTGTACGCCTATGATCACCAACTGGAAGCAACTTCATGCTTCCGAGGGTAAGTTGGTGGATCCCACTTTATATCGTCAGCTCATTGGGTCGTTGATGTATCTGGTCAATACCAGGTCAGACTTGTGTTTTGCGGTTAACACTCTTAGTCAGTTCATGGTTGAGCCTAGGAGTGTGCACTGGACTGCCGCAAAGCACATACTGAGATATCTTACAGGTACAGTGGATTATGGTCTGGACTACAGGGGTTCGGGTAGAGTCAGCTTGGTTGGGTTCACAGATTCAAACTGGGCAGGTTGTGTGAGGGATCGAAAGAGCACTTCCGGTTGTTGTTTCAGTTTGGGCTCGGCAGCAGTGTCGTGGTTCAGTCGGAAACAGAAGTCCGTTGCACTGAGTTCTGCTAAGGCTGAGTATATGGCAGCCAATCAGGCTACTTGTGAAGCACTGTGGCTTCGCAAGTTACTGGTAGATTTATTTGATCAGCAGCTTAGGCCTATGGTGATCTATTGTGACAATCAGAGTTGCATTCAGCTCTCTGAGAATCCAGTGTTTCATGACAGGTCGAAGCACATTGAGATCAGGTACCATTTCATCCGTGACTATGTTCAGAGAGGGGCAGTTGAGCTACAGTATATATCCACTGATGAGCAAGTAGCAGACATTCTGACGAAGTCTTTAGGGAGGGGGAAGTTTGTCTTCTTCAGAGATAAGTTGGGAGTGGTGTAGAACACCTTCCTCGGTAAGAGGGAGTGTTAGTTTTTGTACCTAGGAATATGTTCCCTAAGTGACCTTTTGCCTAAGTCACTTAGAAAAGGGAAAAAGGTGACCCTCACATTAAAAGCTACTTAATGAGACTTTATAAACTTAAAGTCACTTTTTGATAAATTTAAGTGGGTGAGTAAATTTATTTAAGTGATTTAAATAAATGTGATTTTTACTCTCATTGAATCTTAGCCATTGGATTGGATCTTTTTCCACCGTTGGATTAGATACCCACTTAGGGTTTATTCAAAAAGGGTTGAGGGAGGCAAATCACTTTCACTTTTCATTTTCAGGAGAAGGAGAGTGAGCTGAGAGAGAAGAAAGGGAGAAGGGCACGATTTTCCAGGAAGCCGTACAGTACGGTTTGAAGGGCACAGAAATCGAGGTCAAGCAGGGCACAGAAAACGAGAAGGAGGACTGCATTTATTACAGTCCATACCCTGCATGAATTTCGAGGCCGTACACAGGCCATACAGCACAGAAATCGAGGTCCGTACGGACTGTACCTTTCTGCACAATTTTCGAGGTGAATAACAGACACATTTTTCGAGGCAACATTCTATTTTTTTTGGCACAGAAAACGAGGTCGTACAGCAGCATTAAATGCTGTCCGTACAGTACGGATTCTGAGAGTGCTGGCACAGTTTTCGAGGGCATATTTTTTGCTGATATTTCTGGCACATTTTTCAAGGAGGTTTGCACAGAAATCGAGGCAGCAAAAGCACGGAAACCAAGACAGTCTGCTGGTCAAATTTCTGGGTTGAGATAAGTTGGATTTTTTACTATAAAAATTAATGTCTGATTTTTATCCTGAAGCATAATAAAATCTCTCTCTCTCTCTGACTGGTTTTCGCCGTGGGGGTTTTTCTAGGGCTTGATTTGGCCAAAAATCTCTGAGTCTATTTTTTATGGTGTGGTTGTTAGAATGTGTTTTTCAGCCTGTTAGTGAATTTTTACTGTGTGTTTAATTGTTAAGAAAAATTTCATAAGTAACCTACAGCCTATGCAAAACCGGCTGAAGGTGAAAATCACGAAATGTTGACATAAACCAGCAAACAGTAAAACTCAGAAAATTTCTACATCCCGATATATGCTAGGTACGTGGGAGCTCAAATAGTTAGTAATGTTCTCTAATGCATAACCGTTCACAAGGGTTCTTCCTATATACAATCGAGTACATGAAGTACCTTTCTATATACCTCAAGGGTACGTGAAAGGCCATTCGATATATCGACAGTACGTGGAAGAATCGTGCGAGTCCTGGGATGTAATGCGGACGAGTAACAAAAGATCCTATACTCAACGACGCCCGAACACGTCTCTAACTTATCACTAAAATTGCTAAAAGTTTTAACCTACTACTATAGTTAATTTTATCTTGTGCGTTTAGGTGGAACCATGGAGTGAAAACTTGAATTTAAAGAAGATGCACACTGATCTATATGATAATGCAATTTTTCCTCTTCAATGAAATTCTACCTAAGAGAGGGAGAGAGATTTACTTTTCTTACAAAAAATGCACACCCAAATGCAAATGCAATTCTATATTTTCAAACAAAAAGTGAAATATCAATGCACCCCAAACCATCTTTAAAGCAAACAAAAAAGAGATCTAGAGAACATCTAACATAAATAAACCAAAAATGTTTCCTATCTTTTCATGCTTGAAAAAGATGCATAAAAACTTAATGGAAAGATGATTTCACCAACGTTTCCAAACAAAACTAACTCTAATGCACGCAAAGCTGAAAGTAGATATTTCTTCTTAATGGAAGTAAGATCTAGAATTTCAAACAATCATGCACAAAACAAGAAGAAAATCGTCTACCAAATTTGCAAATAAAGCAAAAGAGAGAGAAAACAAAAACTTATCTTTGAAACAGATAAGGAAACAAATAACCAATCTTTCCTACCAAGCACTGAAAAAATCAGCATGCAAAAGAAACAAGAATCACCCCAAGCAAAGAAAGACTCAAAACAACATGGATCACTCATGCATTCCAAGTCCAAGACAAACCAAAACCTACTCATGAAAATGAAATGTATATTTTCCAATTCCAATGAATAATATCTACAGAAAGGAGCAAGAGGTTTCAAGCAAAGAAAAGAATGTAAACTCCAATGCAAGAAACATAGACTCTCTTTGAATGTAGAAAGAATACAACAATCAAAGAGACTACAGAATATACAATTCATGGCATTTTTGTTTTCAAAAACACACTTCATTTTCATTAAAAAGTAAGCCAAAAACACACAAAAAATCAAAATACAAAGTCTGGAGCAAGGCCTACTTGGCACTGCGCTGGAGGGGGTCTTGACAAAGCATTTCTGGACCAGCACCGCTTCTGGATAACAGGACTCAAGTGGTGGCACCGCGTACTTGTTAACACCCAAAAATGGTTAACTACCTCATCTACCCCACTACATGGCTCATTTGTCCATTTGCCTACCATATTTCCCTGAAAATCCCACTAAAAAGCCTCCAAAAGGCCATAAAACCATCTAAAAAGCCTCCAAAAGGCCTAAAATGCCTCCAAAAGGCCAAAAAACCCCTTTTTCCTCCAAAAATAACCAAAATTCCTCTAAACTGCTTTAAATCCCCAAAAGGGAAGAAAAATATAAAATAATGAGGAAAAGGAGGAAAAAACCCTAAACAAGCTGCTCTAAACCATATGGTTTCCAAAACCATGGGCCAGCACCCCACCACTAAAAAACTATAAATAAGTGGTGGAGACCCCTCATTTCATATCCATTATCATAAGCATCCTGCCTCTGCCGAAATTATTCTCGAAACCCTAGTTTACCATCAAGCTACTTTCACCATTGAGAACTCTTTTTGGCCCATTTCCACCACCGGAGAAGGAAAAGAAGCAACTTGGAGCTCGAAGCCACCGACATCAGACCAGCGCAACGGACTCCATCAACCTCCTCATTGGAGGTAACATTAATAAAAACCATTATACATTTCTTTACTGTTTTTGCTTCATGTTATTTACTTTTTACTGCTTTTGCTTCAAGAACGTATTTAGATTAGTATTTGTTTCGGTTTATCTTTCTTTAATTCATATACATCATTGAACTGCTACTAAGGATTCCAGATTCCTTAGTAGGTGCTCATCAGCACAAGCTAGGGTGAAAACCCTAGCTACAGTTTTGGCGACTCCGCTGTCTTTTTTAGTTTTATTTTTCCGTACTGTACTTTCGGCTGTTGTTTTCGGCCACCGGAAACCGCACTTTTTTCTTCCGCAGTCGCGGCCTGACCGCGCATTTCAGGCCCTAACCTGCGACCATCCCGCCGCTGTCAGCCATTTTCCTGCGTCCTGGACGCGTTTATAAATTTTCCCAGTTGCGCCCCAACCGCGTTTTTTCAGCCCACAGTCGTGATCCGACCGCGCTTGTTCATAACACAGTCGCGCTCCGACCGCCCACTGTTAGCCCAAATCCCGCGACCTAGACCGCGCCTGTTTCCTCTAAACCCGCGGTCCGACCGCGCCTATTTCCTTCAAACCCGCGGTCCGCGAACTGTTTTTTGCACTTGTTTCCGCGCCGAAACCCAGCCACTTTGCCTCCATTTTTCCTGCACTTGCACAGCCACTTGTACCACTTGCAGCCCTACAGCCATTTCTGTCCCTTGTTTACAGCATTTTTTAAATTTTTAGCATTATTTATTTCAAAAAAAAAAATAAAAAATAAACAAACAAACAAACAAACAAAATTTTTTGCATGGTAAAAGTTTTTACAGTTTTTCATACATTACTATTGTTATTGAGTAACTATTTTGGATTCATAACCTCACATGCACACAATCTATCCCCTAATTCCAAGTGAGACCTAAAATCTACTTAACTCAACCAACACTATAACCTCATTTGAGGAACACAAAAGAATCTTGTAGTTAGGTAGGATCAGGGGGATAGGCTTCCAATAACACCCCTCGGTTGTTTACACGTGAGACATAGTCGTTGTCCATTAGGGAACCAAAATCCCTTAGTATTTTTGACACGGTCAACACCGGTTTATCAGAGGGCCTCTCCCTTAGGAGGGTTGAAGTCGTGAGATTGGTTCCGGAAGTCTGAGTGGAATACAGAAATCCATTCAGTAACTGAAGGGCTACCTTTCGCAGTTCTCGGAATATCCCTGTATAGGGAATATTGCGGTTAAAGGACCAAGCGG
>LPNX011151473.1:2589-127542 GCA_001517045.1 Pseudotsuga menziesii
ATATGAAAATCTAAATGCCATACAGTAGAGGTATGAGCAGGGGTAGTTAACATAAGGATGACCTGGATGAGTGCATTGTATCCCTTAGCCATGGAACCTAACAAAAACATACTTCTTGTTCTTAAATTTTATCAGTAGCTGTTATGGCCAATTAACTTTTGGCATTCTCTAGTGTGGATTTTGTAAATTAGGCAGTTTTCCTCTATTTCTTGAAGGTAAAATGTAAGCAGATATGCTTTGAACAACTGTTGCTTTGGGCATAAATTTACAAACCAATAATCCTAAAAATGAATATAAGAGAGAGAGTTAAAATACTAGACATGATCAAAAGTAAAACACCAGACCAAAAGGCATGGAAATATAAATGCCATATAGTAGAGGTATGACCAGGGGTACTTAACATTAAGGATGACCTGGATGAGTGCATCATATCACTTAGCCATGGAACCGAGGAAAAACATAATCCTAGTTCTTAAATTCTATCATTAGCTGTTATGGCCAATTAACTTTCGGCATTCTCTAGTGTGGATTTTGTAAATTAGGCAGTTTTTGTCTGTTTCTTGAGGGTAAAATGTAAGCAACTTGATTAGACATTACAAACAGTACTGATGGTGCAGATAAAATGCCTTTCCGAAACACAAAGAATGCAAATTCTGGAAATGAATGTGACTTTCACAAGGAAAGTACACAAAATGTCCTGTAAATTATTAAAAAAACAATTTATATAAATTTAAACCAAAAAAATCCCTTCATCAGATCAAAATAAAACTTAGTAACTAATAACTCTTTCAAATCTCACTTTTTCTGTCAATACAAGATACGCTAAACCACTGAATTGACTACCTTTCCAAGCCATGCCAATGTGCCACTTCACTAGCCTTCCATTTTTCTAACCCAGCCAGAACTTCCTCGTCCATATTGGTAATGTTTAGCTTTGAATTTTTATCTTTGTTCCTTGGGAGCTCCAATTCACCATTGAGCTTTAATCCAACCTCCGTGATTGATTTATTTGGATTTCCATTCACTTTTGGAGAAGGAACCAACTGGTTTCGAACTGGGTGGAGATTATTGTACATTGCTTTTATCACAATGGATTCTCTGGCATCCAAAAATGCCCATATATATATTTTTTAAAACCTACAGAGAGCGTCGCTATAGCGACGGCTTGCCGTGAAACTTTGCGACGTCTTACCGTCGATATAGCGACGCCTTACCATCGATATAGTGACGCCTTACCGTCGATATAGCGACGTCTCTCCGTCGATACAGCGACGTCTTACTTTCGCAGGTATTGGGGTTTGTCATTTTCATTTTAGGAATTACCGTCGCAAATTCGTGATATAGCGACGCCTTACCGTCGATATAGCGACGTCTCTCCATCGATACAGCGACGTCTTACCGTCGCAGGTATTGGGGTTTGTCATTTTCATTTTAGGAATTGCCGTCGCAATTGCGACATCTTCCCTCGCTATAGAGACGGCCCACCCATGGAAATATACACACAGCAAAATAGAACATCGTCGCTCTTGCCACACAATTAACGGGTCGTCGCTATTGCGACGAAATAGTTTCCACGGGAAAAAAAACACTTAGACGTGGCAATATCCATGCTTCTCCGTGGATATTGCCACGTTTTGGCCGTGGCAAAATTGATCACTTGTACTAGTGAATCTACACTTGAATCAATACAATATATTGACACAAGAACATGTGGAAACCAAAGAACAAATTCAAAGTGAAATGTATCATTCATTTATAACTGAAATGTCAATGTACAAGTCTCCAAAAGTACATGTATCCAAAACTGTCCAAGCCACACGTACATGTATTGAAATGTACATATCCCATAATACAAATCAAAACTCAAGCTTCATCTTGTTCTTTCTCGAGGTTTATCCTATAGGCACAACTCTAGAACCAATGTGCATCTCTGGATCCTGTAAATTAAATATCAATTGTTAAATTCAACTAACTATGTACTAATACGTTAGCTTAATAAAATACCATATTTAAATTAACTCAACAATTATCAAAATGTTAATGGAATTTGCATGAAACAATTGGTCATTAATGGACAAATCACCTCAATGAGAGACTGTGACAAAGGGGATTGTGTTCCTTGTGTAGCAGATGGAGTTGTTGGTTGAACATCAAGGATGGTCACATCCATCGTCGAACCAGATGGGGCAGGAACTGCTACTGTTGGTGGTGGCTACAATCACCAAATGTTGAAATAGTTAGACATGTGCATGAATAAACAACAGACAACAATAACACACTATGTCTAGATCATGTTCAAATAGTTTTACCTCTGTGTGGCTTGTTGTTATTGCAGATACGGGTGAATCCATAAAGATAGGTGTCTATTTTGTGGGGTCTTATGAGAAAATAAATTTGATTTTTTCATGTTTTTCAACTTTGGGAAAACGAAAGTGATATTTTCGTTTAGAATTTCACTTTCAAGTAAAAACAAAACTTTTAGATAATTATGTTAGCTTTCTATTCATAATTTTTTCAATTTTGTTATTATTGAGATTTGATATGTCGTTTCGGAAAATGTTTGACAGTGTGTCCTTATAAAATGAAAGGACTAAAAAATAGACATGTTTGGTTGTATCACTAAAATCATTGTTAAACTTGTGTTTTGAAAAAACAAAATATGTTGCGACAATCTACACACAATATACTATTGCGATGACTATAAATTTGTAACCAACGGATCTATACACTAATTCTAATATTTATTTGAATTCGATCAATGGGGAAACCTTGTCGATTTTCAACATGTGTTTGGTTGTGCCACTTTTCTCGCAATTGACTATAAAAATTAAAAATCTACGAATACCCTTTTAAAGTAGACACTCCAATTAAGCACACCATATTTGTTTCAATGTTTTAGGTGGTGTATTTTTAAAGTTATATATTTTTCATTTTACCACATGTTGAAAGAGATGAAACATAACTCGACAGATGTTAAGAAACAAAAAAAATAGCGGATCTCACCTATACAGTGCCTATACACAACAAAATCTATACCTACGGAAAGTAGATTCAATGACGAAACTAATGGTATCAAGTCTGAAAGTCGATTTATAATGTAATGCATCCATTTTACCTTCCGAAAATGGAGAAACCTGAAAATTTTGCAAGTTTCAGGTCTCTGAGGTTATTCAGCTGAACAATGTTTTTCCGTTACAGAACCGTTATTTACAACGCAAACGAAAAAAAAAATCATCAGCCGGAAAAACTTTCGTCTACCGAATTTTTTTTTAGCTCACGTTTTTCTAGTTATCTACCATCAATGTTTGGTTATCTATTCATCAACTATAAGTTATCCATTCATGACAGTAAACAATAATAATACATTACAATTTATCATATTACTAACACACCCACAAAGAAAACATGTACTCTTCAAGAAGATACACTAGGCTTAATATATCCCTTGTCTATAGCAACTTGTGTAATTGTATTGTTCATTTCATTAATTCTGGGATACTCTTATGATATGGAGCTCATGATACTAGTGTTGAAAACGACATTAGATCTATGTTAAAATCTAAATATCGTTTAGGTGGTAATACTAATATCTTATCACAAAATACAACTTCAAATTCCTTTAAAATAGGAAATTGTTCTAATTCCATTTTTTATTTTTCAAGTTCAAATTCTTTAATTTTGATGCCATAAAGTTGACACCCTTTCTTAATATACTTTTTATGTTGTAGTGCTGAAATGTGTCGTGTAGATAAAGGTCTATAAATTTCATTCATTGTATGATACTTATCTTCCTCATACACACTACTAAAACTTCTATGCAAATAGTCGATAACATCTTTATGAGATTCTAGCCAATACATACCTATCAAAATGTCATAGGATCCTAGGAGAAGTATATTTAAATTAACTAAGGTATCAAAGTCATTAAAACCTAATAACAAATCTTTAACTATCTCCGTAAATTTCATTTTTACCTTTGTCGCCAGCTATACCAACCATGCATTCTTTTGTTTTTCCTTACGAAGTTTACACTTTTCAACTACTTTTGATGCAATGTAACTTAAACTAGACCCTGAATCGATAAGTATTGAAACATGTATGTTCAAAAGTTTACCTTCTACTTCCAACATGGTCGATTGATGGTCCACCTGCTGATATTCCAAAGAAACAATAACTATAGAGATATTACTGGCTATGTCATTCACAGTACAAGCGTCCTACAACGTGCTTACAGGTTACTATTCCATCCTCCATTGGAAGTTTCGATACTCTTTACCCCATTGCTATTGGTTGAACCTTGCCTGTTGTAATTTTTATCAGTATGACCTCTTGTTCCTTTCCCAAAAGGTGTGGGTTTAAATCCTTTCCTACATTGATCGATCTTTTCAATTTTTTTATTTTTCCAACTTCTACTCAATTGGATATTTGTTTAAACAAATGGTAGCACAACTAGGCCTTTCTAATTGCTTCATCCTTTGTTGAAGAATTTCAAATGCAATCTTTTCCTTATACACTAGGGGTAAACCACTAATAAAACTGTATACCTTAGTTTTTTCAACTCTTAGATATGGTACATAGCATTGTAAATTTACAAAATCAGTTACAAATTATTCCATGGTTAACAATATTAGTCTCAAATCATTGAATTATTGAGCTTTCTCATCATAATATCATTTTGACATATACATTTTTTCAATAATTTAAAAAAAAAATTCCAACTCAACTCTTTACTACATATGCTACTGACACTCTTAGCCTCCCTCCACCATGGAGTAGATTTAACAACCAAGATTCTATCGCTTCCTCAAATTCTCCATCAAACATGAAAGGCCTTAAATTTTTGAATTCTCCTTGTAACTCTACATGTCTTTCTTTTTGTTTTTCATTATCCATTTCATCACCTTTGTTTAAATCCTGGGGGGTTATATAGAAATGCTATTTGTAGTTTGTTTTTTTGTAGGGCTCATTTTCTTTTCTTGTAAGGAACATAAAATAAATATAATAATTAAATTGATAATAGTACCTTAGTATAAAAAATATTAAAATTCAGAATCAAGTTGCTAATTTTACCTTAATAATAAAAAATATTTCTATCAAAACTTTCTGACAATTATAATATTCTCAAGTTCTCAACACTACATCTACAATCATACATTAACTAACTTTCATATATTTGCACCTATCAAAACTTCTTAACATTTTGAACATTTCCTAACATTCATTCATATATTTACACCTATTGAAACTACCTAGCATTCATTTAGATATGTGCACCTAACATTTTCTAACATTCATTTCAAACATTCATATATTTACACTTATCAAAACTTCCTAACATTCCTAACATTAACTTCCTAACATTTCTAACGTTAACATTTTCATATTTATTCTAACTATATGCATTCTTAACATTCGATTGCACTTATCAAAGCATTCATTCCTAACATTCCCCTATTTCCACATTCACTCCTATCATTGCACCTATCAAAACTTACTAACATTCCTAATATTCCTAACATTAACATTTCCATATTAATTCCTCATATATTCATTATTGACATTAGATTGCACTTATCAAAGCATTCACTCCTAACATTTCCCTATTTCTATATTCACTCCTAATATTGCACCTACCAACACTTCCTGACATTCCTAATATTCCTAATATTATCATGTCCATATTCATTCCCCATATATTCATTATTAACATTACATCGCACTTATCAAAGAATGCACTCTTAACATTCCCCTATTTCCACATTCACTCCTAACAGTCCCACATTAACTAACTTTCATATCCATTCCCCATATATTCATTCTTAATATTAAATTGCACTTCTCAAAGCATTCACTTTTAACATTCCCCTATTTCAACATTCACTCCTAATATTACACCTATAAAAACATTCACTCCTAACATTCCCCTATTCCTACATTCACCCCTAACATTGCACCTATCAAAACTTCGTAACATTCATAACATTAACATTTCCATATCTATTCCCCATATATTCATTCTTAACATTAAATTGCACTTATCAAAGCATTCACTCCTAACATTCCCCTATTTCCACATTCAATCCTAACATTGCACCTATCAAAACATTCACTCCTAACACTGCACCTATCAAAACATTCACTCCTAATATTACACCTATCAAAACATTCACTCCTAACATTCCCCTATTTCCATATTCACTCCTAACATTGCACCTATCAAAACATTCACTCCTAATATTACACCTATCAAAACATTCACTCCTAACATTCCCCTATTCCTACATTCACCCCTAACATTGCACCTATCAAAACTTCCTAACATTCATAACATTAACATTTCCATATCCATTCCCCATATATTCATTCTTAAAATTAGATTGCACTTATCAAAGCATTCACTCCTAACATTCCACTGTTTCCACATTCAATCCTAACATTGCACATATCAAAACATTCACTCCCAACATTGCACCTATCAAAACATTCACTCATAACATTCCCTCATTCCCACATTCACCCCTAACATTGCACCTATCAAAACTTCCTAACATTCCTAACATTAACATTTCCATATCCATTCCCCATATATTCATTATTAACATTAGATTGCACTTATCAAAGCATTCACTCCTAACATTCCCCTATTTCCACATTCACTCCTTGCACCTATCAAAACATTCACTCCTAACATTCCCCCATTCACTCCTAACATTCCCCCATTCCTACATTCACCCCTAACATTGCACTTATCAAAACTTCCTAACATTCATAACATTAACATTTCCATATCCATTCTCCACATATTCATTCTTAACATTAGATTGCACTTATCAAAGCATTCACTCCTAATATTAGATTGCACCTATCAAAACTTCATAACATATCTATAACTCTCAACTTCTTAACAAAAAACATTAATTTAATAAAGTACATACATTCATATATTTGCACCTATCAAAACTTCTTAACATTCCTAACCTTTACATATACATGTATATAATCCCAAAAACAATATATGACGTCAATGCACATTTATATAATCCAAAAAAACAATCATGAACATGTAATATAAATGTACATGTATATAATCCAAAAAAAAATCATGTACATGTATATAAATGTACATGATTTTTTTTTGGATTATATACATGTACATGTGAATTCAATACATGTATATAATCCAAAAATTATGTACACGTGAGTTCAGTACATGTATATAATCCAAAAATTAAGCTCCTCCTTGTTCAACTCAACTACAACATATATATCTACATAAAAAAAAACAATGTAAATAATTCTCTAAATAGAAGTCCACCACTATCCTCGACCAGGGTCTTCCCTTGGACTCGTAACAATCTGCAACATGTATAAAAATAGATTATGAATAACATAAATTATTTAAAAAACTTTAAACCAAAATCAAAACATTAAAACATTAAACTAATATATCGAAGAACAATTCAATTATCAACAAAATTACCTCCAATTCTCTATCATCCAACAAAGTCTTCTCTTTGCTTCTAAAAGGTGGAGTAGACCCAAGCTACAACATATATAAAAACAATTTATAAATCTTACAAATTATTTAGACTATTTTAAACGATATAAAAAAAATAAAATATTAAACTTACAATTCCAACACTATCGTCTAATGGAGTCTTTCCTTTGCCTCGAAAAGATCGAAGAGACCCAAGCTTCAACATATATAAAAGCAATTTACAAATGTCAAACATTATTTAAACTATTTAAACATATATATCAAAAAACAATTCAATTATGAACAAAATTACCTCGGTGCCAATATCCACATCCATCAAAGAACCTATATCTTCACCTCCAATTTCAATATGTTCTCTTCCCTTAAAATTTAAATTTTGTTAATAAATAATTCATAGTAAAAGTAAAACATATTAAGATTAGCAATTAACCTAAAAAACAAAAAAAATAAAACATTAGCTCACAATAGATGGAAAATCATCTAAAAAGTTTGAATCTAATAAAACCTGCATAAATAAGTCAAATTAACAATAAGATACATAGTTAAATTTAAAAACAAAAAATATCTTTCAAACTTAAATATCAATGTGTAAATTTTAAATATACCTCTCCAATATGCTCTTCTACATTTCCATCATTTTGACTAATGGAGACTCTAAAATTATGTTCATTTAAGAATCGGGAAAACTGAAAACAATAAACATTTATGTAATGTATTTATTACTATACATCAAAAAATAATTTATCATTCATAGATATAATGTAACCAAAAGTTTAATTCATAATGAATAAAAAAAATAATGGATTGAAAGTACACAAACCTCTCATATGCTTGAGGTGTCATTAGATATTCTATCTGAAGCTATATTACGACAAAGCTTCACATAGGCCTTTAAATATTCAATGCCCATACAATCTAACTCATCATCCGTTTTGTATACAAAATTTTGTCGAATAGTGGCACGAGCCTTCTCTCGACTCAATCCAACATCAACTCCTACAAAAGCCAAAGTCAAACCTTTAGCAACAAAATGCCTTGCAGTTGTCCCAACTTGTGATGTGGGCTCTATCTCTGATTTGTAAGTCACAAGCCTAGATGGATGAGATATCGGAGGTGGAGGTCAAAGAGTACTAGGATCTCTAATGGCACCCTTTCGATTGTATATCCTCCCCTTTCCAACTCCATAAAACTCGGAATGAATATCAGTATAGTCTGGCTTCATTCCTAAAAAAAACTCAGAATAAAAAAACCTAGCAAAATAATTAGGAACCTCATCGTTCCATGGCAACCGACCATAGGCTGCAAGAAACCAATCATATAAAAAAAGTGCAAGTTCAGGGTGCTTAAAATATTGCACTTGCAATGCTTTCCGCTTTAGGCCCTCTTTGAAGTTGAACATTGAGTTGGCTTGTTCTTTAGTCACCCTTTCTTTCACAATATCCCACTTATATGGACCCATCACTTCTGCCTTTCTTCTTTGCATCAAGGCAACATAACCATCTGTTGTTGGTCCAAGATCATCATATACCTCAATGAATTTTTGTAAAGATAACAAAACCATCTCTATACTTTGTTTGTTCCCTAGAGCGAGATCCAAACTAGAAAATCATTTTGCAGCTTGTCATAGTGAGCCCTACAAATTTCAAGAGTTGTTTGTTGAAGCCCACTTTCCCATGGAATCTCATCAGGTAAATCTGATGGATAGGTCGTGATGGGTGCACAACCCTCAGCTAGCTGGACATATTGCGTCCTTGCTCGACCTTCACCACCCTATGTGTGATGACGAGCCTCTTGCGAACCTTTCTCTGCTT
The DNA here is from genome assembly GCA_001517045.1 of Pseudotsuga menziesii. Taxonomy (NCBI): domain Eukaryota; kingdom Viridiplantae; phylum Streptophyta; class Pinopsida; order Pinales; family Pinaceae; genus Pseudotsuga; species Pseudotsuga menziesii. Next base: position 11,899 of record LPNX011151473.1, read on the forward strand.
CCACACTTGTCTCTCGTATAGAAGGTCGAGGTCCATGTTCACTCATATATGATAAAGGGGAATCATCTCTACCACTATCACTACGTCAATGATCAGATGAATGTGAACTATACAATAGGCTTGAGTCTCGAGGTGAAGTCGATAATCTTCTATTTTCATTTTGGACACCAACTCCTGAAAAATGTGATGACCTCCTATGCTTTTGTCTCAAAGGTGGCTCTCTCTCCATTGGATATGATATCTACAAATTTACACCAATATCAATTTCTATATGTTAATTAATCAACTTCAAAGATCTAGCTACTATTAAAATTAAGCTTTCAATGTAATTTAAATAGAAAATACAAAGGTGGTATGGAGAAATAACATATATAAAGACAATGAAGCTTCTCTGTGATAAGAAGGATCCCTAAATCCACTAAATACAATGGTATATGATGGTTTCTACGCATGTTGTATAACATTTTGACCCCAACACATGCCATAAACATGTTTTGGTTCAAAGGCCAAAAGTTGAAATGTAGAGTAATTTGAAGCCAAACATGCTGATCCATTAAACAATTTTGCAAGTGGAGAGTTGAAAAATGCAAAGAGATAGTGTGTCAGGCCTAAATATCCAGGCCTGAAGTTTAAGAGCCATAATGCGTCAATCACTAAGGGCCTAACCTTCTACATGTTAATTAATCAACTTCAAAGACCTAACAACTAAAAAAACTAATATTTCAATAAAAACCTAGATATCACTAATATTATTTAATAGTCCTTTAACTACATGTGCACGAACTACATTTTGCTAAGTATAAAATATAGTCTAAGGTAAGTGCAAGTACTTACCTACTCTAAGGAAAGACGCTACTATTGGCTACTAGCTACCTAGTCATTATAGACTTGTTAGTGAAGGCATCACTATTAAATATAGATAGATCTTCTTTTTCTTCAACTGAACTTAAATCGTAGGTGAATGAGCTAGCTCATCCCTGAATCTCATAGGGAGAAAGTATTTCTAGATTATTGCTTTCCTTCTCTTCGTTTATCATCTTTAAATACTTCCACTTCCCTTCTTCTAGGCTCTGGAGTGCTTACAATGAATTATATATCCTAGTGCCTCTAGTTGTATAAAGCAATGAAGAGTAAGGACAGTGAATCAACTAACTGCTACCAATCAGCTATTGTGATTTCATGGATTTATCACATCAAATGGCAAGGACATATAGATTTCAACTTGGACTAAGGCAAGCGTCTAGAGACTAACTACATACACATAAACTTGCCTTTATCTATCTAACCTTTTCTTTCTATGTTTCAGAAAAGCATGAAATGGCAGTGTTACTTAATGCAATGCATCATGGACTAAGATACTCATAATGTGCCATGAGACTTATACTTCGGCTATTAGTTGTATGGACTAGAGCAAATAGTAGAGGTTAAGAACAAAACTATATAGTTATTACACTACAGCTGAAGTTGTAACACAGGGTAGTAAAATGAAAAGGTTTTGAAATCATGTTCAGTACCAATGAAAAAACATACAGAAATAAATTGTTTACTTGGGGAGTTGATCAACTCTGTCCATTTGGACAGAGCTGTTCAACTCTATCCATATGGACTGAGCTCATCAACTCTGTCCAAATGGGCAGAGCAGATCAGCTTTGTCTATTTGTACAGAGCTGATAAGAACTGTCCATTTGGACAGAGCTGATCAGAACTTTCCATTTGGACAGAGCTACAACCTATATAGTCTTAAATGCCTATATGTCTCAAATATCATTTAAAGATGCTACATACTGGTGTAGTTATTTAAGCCTACATAACCATGGATTTTTTTGGATAGAGCTCTCTAAATATTCTATAAATTTTCGTGTACATAGAAAATAAAACTAAGCTAATTAAAAAGTTATGGAATTTTTTTAAATAGAGCTGCCTAAATATTATATAAAATTTTATGTACATTGGGAATAAGAATAAGCTAATTAAAAAATATAGAAACAAAAAAAACATTCACAAATTTAAAGTTTTATATTGAATTTTGTTTAATTAAAATCGTATAAAATAAGTAAACTGTCCAAATGGGCAGAGTTGTTCAACTCTGTCCAAATGGATAGAGCTGTTCAACTCTATCCAAATGGACAGAGCTATTCAACTCTGTCCAAATGGACAGAGCTATTCAACTGTCATATATATTGCTTTCAATTGTCATATAAATTGTTTACATACGGACTTGATCAGCTCTGTCCATATGGACAGAGCTGATCAGCTCTATCCATCTGGACAAATGTGTTCAGCTCTGTCTATATGGACAGAGCCGATCAACTCTGTCCAAATGAACAAAGAAGACCAGCTTTGTCCATTTGTACATAGCTGAGTAAAAATTAGAATAAATATAAGATAATCAAGAAATATATTAACAGAAAAAACATCAACAGATTTCAACTTTTATGTTAAATTGTGTTTAAATAAAATCATTTAAAATAGGTAAACTTTCCAAATTGGCAGAGCTCAACTCTACCCAAATGGGCAGAGCTATTCAACTCTGCCCAAATGGGTAGAGCTGTTCAACTTTTCCCAAATGGGCAGAGCTGTTCAACTCTACCCTTACTACCATTGTAATTATGCCATTACTAAAATGATATGAAACAAGCACATAACAATTTATACAATCCCTTAATAATAATAGTATAATAGTTCGCATGGCTTACCTCATAGCCAAGAGCCAGCACAAGAACACCACACCAGGAGAAGACCACGTACACCTCGACGGAAATATCTCCACGCTGGACACACCTCCATGACCTACATGCCGAACAGACCTCCATGACCTCCACACCGAACAGACCTAAACGCCGAACAAAACTCCACGATGCGGGGTGCCAGGATGGCGGATACACATGTCAGACAGCTGGGTGACGTGGACAGGGATGAGACAGGTAGCAAGCCGGGTGGCGAAACGAGACAAGTGGGGCGACAGGTGGCCGGACAATGACAACTCGTTGCAGACCAAACAATGAAAATGAGCCCGCAGCTGAGCTTATATAATAAAAAATTATTCGGCCAAATAATTATTCGGCCGAACAACTATTGGGCCGAACAATTGTTCGGCCGAATAATGATTGAATTGCCGAAAAAAATTACCGGTCGACAATCTGTTCCGTCAAATTAAACGGTTACCATTAAAGTTTATTTGGCCGAATAAATGATTAGTTATTCAGCCAAAAAACTATAAATATTCGGCCGAATAAATATAGTTATTCGGTTGAATAACTCCCGCTATGTTGGTTTGGCACCCAATTCTCACGAAAGTGTTACCCAACTTCAAGTTTTCACCCATACCACATTAACTGTTGCATCAATAACTCTTGCTGTTGGTGGCTACAATCACCAAATGTTGAAATAGTTAGACATGCATGAATAAACATACGCCAACAATAATAAACTATGTAACGATCATGTTGAAATATTTGTACCTCTGTGTGACTTGTTGCCATTATAGATGCAGCACTCACTGCTGCATCAACCATCTCTGCAAGGTTTTTAATAGTAAACTCTGGCTCATGATGTAGTAAACACGCAAATCAAACATTAACAAAACATTTTATGCACTGGATTTCAAGTTAACCAAGAAATATCATCGAAGGATATACATTACCAAAGTATCAGTAGCTCCATGGTCATGTAAAACTGGACTCTTGCTAGGAGTAGGTCGCCTCATATACACATGAACCTTGTTCACATATGTCCTATGAGGAGATACAACTCCATGGAAATGGTCCATGCGTTTCGGTTGGTGCCTATAGTCAACAAGAGTTCATGTAGTTAGACATGCATGATTCAACGAACATACATGTATTTAAAAAATGACATTTTTTAAATGTTTAAAATGTTTACCTCCATCACTACTTTCCCCCGTGAAGGATCTAGCATCTGCCAGTTTAATAATTGTAAATATTAGACCATAGATAGCATTAGTGAACTAACATGTACAATGTGTGGAAATTAACAAATTAACAAGTATTAAAAAACTCACATTTTTAAAATGTTTACCTTGGTGTGAGATACGACAATGGGTGCTATATGAATCTCTCCACCAACCAAGGGATCAGTGGATGGAATGTCATGCCCAGATATTTCCTCAGTCGATACGACCATGGATTCTACCTCCATCACTGCTTTACCCCGTGAAGGATATGGCATCTGCAAGTTTAAAATATCATTTGGTATCCAATGGATTCTGTTAGGAAGAAGGCACTGACTACACTAAAACCTTTTCCCTTGTCACAAAGATAAATTCTATTCAAAAATTTATTTCCCATGTTTCCCATTTTGGAGGGGAACTACATTAAATGGATGTTAAAAATTCATTTCTTCATGGATATTTGTCTAAATAAATCTATATGGAACAAACAATTGTTTTATGATAGTTTCAAGTCTTGCTTGTCAGCTCAAGAATTCATTGGTTTGAAATAGGCGACTTGTGCTTGGTATGAAAATATTGATCGTTTCTTTGTCAATGTTGGCTTCAAACATTGTGAATTTGATCATATTATTTATGTTTTACATGTTCATGATGATACTTTTATTGTGGAATTGTATGTTGATAATTTAGATATAAATGGAAAGAATCCCAATTGGATTTTGGTTTTGAAGAAACAACTTGCATATACCTTTGAAATGGCTAATCTCCATCTATTGCATTTCTTTCTGGGCATTCAAATTTTGTTGATGAATGACAATGTATTTCTTTCTAAACCTAAATATATTTTATATATTTCGAAATGATCCAATATGGATGACTGCAATTCTTGTGCTACACCTTATTAGTCTGGTTTGAAGTGCTCAAAAGTTGTGACTCTCCATGAATTAACACTACGATTTATCGACATTTGGTTAATACACTGATTTACTTATTGCAGAGTTGACCGAATATCTCCTTTGTTGTTATTTTGGTCTCCGATTTCATGTAGAATCCTCAATAAATCCACTAGAAAGCTAGAAACAGGATTGTCCACTATATCAAAGGAACTTATCAATATGGTATCAAGTATTGTCATTGTATATAACCGTTGGTCAAGTTTACAATTTCTTATTTGGGAGGTGACATTAACGACCATAAGTTCACTTTTGGATATGTGTTTCAGCTACATTCTAGACCTATAGTCTGGTTGTGTATGAAACATAAAGTAGTCTCTCTTTTGACTATAAAAGTAGAGTATCATGGCGCTATCAATGTAGGTACAAAGGATTCTTGGATTCCTCAATTTTGAGAAGATATTGGGTTTTGTATTATGGTCTCGACTATTATCCATTACGACAGTCAAAGTACAATATAGATTGTTGATAATCTCGATTCCCATAGAAATATGAATCACATTGAACTTAATGTTCATTATTTGAGACAATTGCTGTAGGGAAATGTTGGACAAATGATCATATTGTTGACATGTTTACAAAGCCTTTACTGAAATCTAAGTTTGTGAAACTTCAAGATTTGATTGGGCTTTAGGTAACTGCAATTATGGGGGGATTCTTAGAGAAAATAATTACATCTCCTGAATCTCTAGAGTATTGTGTTAATGGGGGGTGTTGGAACCTAACGTTATGTAGATTCATCACACTTCTGGATCTTCTGGAGTCAATTAGTCGAGGAAAAATAATAACCCAACAAATCAAGCAACTAGTGGATCAACTAGGAGATTCAAAGGATCAACCGAATGGTCGATGAGGCTGTCTTTAACTCGACTACAACACCCAACTAACCTTTGGGATGTTCAAATTTTGTGGAAATAGTTAGAACCAATGACACCTATCTGTGGGCTACATCTTCCTCACTTCAATGGAGTTTGTTAGATATGAATACTATAAAATAATGACCCTATGGGTTGTGTTTATATGCTTGATATGTATTTTTCTTATGCATCAATAATGCATTGTGATTTTCTAATCCCAATGCATTGTGCTTAAGTGTTATAACGATGTATTTTGACGCCCCCTCTCCTCTTGGAATATTGTTTCCTTCTATTAATTTATTTGTTGTCCTATAGTTCAAGGTAAATATACCCACCAACAAAAATTCAGTATATCTATTTCATTCTATTGATTTTGGTGCCATGGCTCCTGGAGAAGCCGATATCTAGCATCCATTGAAGGGATTTCACATACACATGTTTTGAGTAAGTATCACAACTCATGTTTCATGATTTGTCATCCAACCTACTAATTCTCTCTTTTATTGAGATTAGGACAGAGAATTAAAATATGTTGGCTACAAATATGGCCTCCAACTAGGATCATGTATGCTTCTTGAACTCTGGTGAGTTGGTCATGGGGGTGTTCCTTGGTTTACCTCTCTTTGGGTGAGATGGCTCCATAACCTGCTCCTGAATTTAATTTTACCCCTCATTGTTATAATAGAGGTGGAGGTAGAATTCCTAATGGCCATTACTCTATGAGTAAAAACCTTGTAAACTCTATCCCACGATGGTTGATTCCCCAAACATATCCCATGAAGATTGATTCCTCAAACCTAGAAGTCATTTAGAATCCTACTTTATACAACAATGCAATAGATAATTTTTGTTGGATGAATTAAATCCTCTAGGTTTCCAATATGAGATGGATACTAGAGACCCCGCGAGAAGTCCAAAGTCAACATTCCCTCACCTAAAAGGGATTTCAAGTTGTCTACTCTACTAAAACTTAAAAACAAGTTTATAACGGAGGACCATAACCATGAAATGTAGGTGAGGGATATATAAAACTATCACAACCACTTATCTTGTGGACGATGAACATTGATAGGAAATTTCAAGTCACTAGATTACAAACCAAGAGATAATTGTCTCTTATTTTGATTATATGAATTTAATTATATTTAAATTATAATTAAACATTTCACTAATTAAAGCAAGACGAAATCGTGATTGATAATTGAAAATTATTATTGGATGAAAATTCCATTTTGAAATATATCAAAGCTAACATTCCCTCACCTAAAAGGGATGTATCAAATTGTCTAGTCCATTGAAACTAAAAAATAAGTAAAGACTAAAGAATCATTACCATGAAATGTAGATGAGGGAGATATGAAACTAGGATCAACACTTCGAAGAGAAACTAGAGGTCAATTTAACTCTTCATGTTACTTCCTAAACCTGCATGCCTATGTTATTCGATCACATAATCACTTAGTAAAGGCCGACTAGCAATGGAATTTGTTAGGGTTAACCTTGAATCGGTAATGAGTTAAAGGTGGTTGAGGTCTAGAACATGGTTTATTATAGCCCGTGGTATTTTTCCATGGTATTGGTGGCCAATGGTATTTAGTGGCCCACAGTATTTTTCCATGGTATTGCATATAAATAAATCTTTATAAGGTTTGAGGAGGATCCATTGTAAAGTGGCCTGGAGGTAAGTGGTGGATACCTCACTTGGCTCGGCTTGACCAGTTTAGGTCAAGGGTGATAATAGATTTATTATGGTGGTTTTTCTTGGTTTTGGGTTTTCCACGTAAACATTGTGTGTCTATGTTTAACAGTTTCTTGTATAATTTTATTTTCTCTTGCAAGTTATTATATTTCAATGCTCGTTAAATCCTAATAATTGGTATCAAGCATGTGGTTAGATATCCTTGAGGCCATAGTTTTTTTACTTTAGTTTTAATTAATATGTTGCGGGGTGCACATGTAGTTTTGTTTTGGGGTTCGTGGTTGTAATGTAATTTCCTCGGTTGTTAGAAGCACAAGGTATCCCTCTTATGTGCAAAGAAGGGATGTTCCATCAAGTGTGGAATCAACCACTAGGTAGGTACAAGGGTGGCAGGTGTACTTGTAGCCTATCTTAATCTATATTGAAGAGGTCAAGTCTTCAATTGCAGGAGGAATGTGAAACGGTTTAATCTTAGTTATGGAACCAAGATTAATGAACCATGTATGTGAAGGGAATTCATAGAGAGCTGGTGGTTACAGCGGTTGAGGACCCATGTAATTCGGTAGATTGATTCTTTTTTATATGGACGTCAATGGCAAGGTTGGATGTAGGTAAAAAATGAGCATGGCAGAAAGAGAGCATGGATAAGAGAGAGGATGAAGCAATGAATGGTGATGGTGTACTCACCATGAAGGCACATGAAAAAAAAATGGAGTAGTTTGCATGTAAAAGGGCATATGGTTGTAATACCCGGTAAAGCATGCATACCCCTAGTAACTCACCGGTAAAGTCAGGAGATGGACCTAGGAGATAGGGGGTGTATGTGAGATTCCTTTGTAAAACTTTGAGTATGGTTGGTGTTTAATCCAAGTGAAGCTTAAAGGGGGGATTTCTAGGGTTAACCTTGACTTAGGAATGAGTCAAAGGTGGTTGAGGTCTAGAACATGGTTTATTATAGCCTGTGGTATTTTTCCATGGTATTGGTGGCCAATGGTATTTGGTGTTCCTTTAGTATTGTTCCCTAGACTTGCATGTTAAGAATCATTTATAAGGCTTGAGGAGGCTCCATTGTAAAGTGGCCCGGAGGTGAGTGGTGGCTAGCTCGCTTGGATTGGCTTAGTCGGTTTAGGTTAAGGGAGATAATAGATCTATTATGGGGCCTTTTCCCAATTTTGGGTTTTCCAAGTAAACATTATGTATCTATATTTAATGGTTGCTTGTCTAATTTTATTTACCTTGCAATTTATTATATTTTAATGTTTGTTAAATCCTAATAGAATTGTTCGGTGTAGGATTCACCATGATTTGGTGGGATATAAACTCATGGAATCCATATAGTCTGATGACCATGACCTAAACCTTCTTGGTCACCCCTATCTTCTCTCGCATACTAATCTCACACCATAATACATGATTCATGGCGTCTACTTCAATCTCATCCACATTGTTTCAACCATGACACTCACCAATTTAGGTATGCATCCTTGACACCCTATTTTGATGTATTAATATTGGATATTATTATGGTGTTGGTTATGGATGATTTAATTCAACGCAAGTGAAAATATAGAATATGACCATCATTTTAAATTTTACACAAGTAAAATAAGTATTTATTCAAAGAAAATATTAATAGATAATAGAAGAGAATATCAATGAAGAGAGAAAATAAGTAAATAGGTTTAATATTTTTAATTTAAAAAATAATTTCCAATAAAAATTACTAACATCGTTGTTAGATTCACCAATCTCTTAAAGCATATGACCAAAAAATAATCTACACAAGGAGATCAACACAAATGAGTCCAATATAGTTTACTCAAAAATAATCTACATAAAAAAGTGATTGAAAATTCAAAAAGAATTTTTATGATGACAAATGAAAATAACAAAAAAACCTTCTTCTTGATATTCATATTGAATACATTGTACATCATCTTTCAATTCAAACTTGTTCACAAAATCCATATTCCCCAGCTGAAGCAAACGAAGTCTCTCATGCAAACTAACTATATATAGCTTTTTCATCTTGTACAAAAACTACTTCTACCATTCGTTAAACAAAACTGACATTAACCCTGAAACATAAAAAGCTTCACATTGACCGGCAATAGAAGAAGCTTGCCAAAAGTTGCTTGTCTAGTACCAAAAAAAACTTCATATTGACCAAACTCTTTCAAGACACTATTGATAATTTGTCCTTACATTACTTCCTGAAAAAAAAAAAAGCCTACTCTTAACATAATACCTTTTTTCGACAACAAATCAGCCTCTGTGTTGAAAGATATTGAAATGCGTCTGAAAGAGATATGAGTGAACTCTTTTATGAGTGGTTGAAATCTATAGAACCAATGTTTAAGATGCAAAAACTAAAGTCCAAAACATCCCTTAGCCCATTGAATTATTTTTTTTGAATCCCCATAAATAGAGATATCAGAAATACCAATGAGAGGAACACAATAAAGAAGGCCCCATAGGCTTAGAAACTCTACCCTGGTGTTTGTACCCAAGCCTCCTACCATCCATAATTTGAAGAAATGATCCTTTCTTATCCAAATTAACATCCCACATCCACAAACATTGTTTTGAGCAGCTCCATTGAAAAATCCTACAACCGAGGTGTGAGTAAAAACTGGAAAATGGAGGATTGTTTAGTAATATGAAATTTAATACTCTGGTATTCGTTGTAAAAACTTAAATATTTGATGAAACATGTAGTAACACAAGGAACAATATTTTCAAAAAGAACTTTGTTTCTCATTTTATATACAACCCAACTGATAAAAATTGGGAGTGTAGAAAAAGATCCTTCTAGTTGTTTCCAAGAAAGAAGAGAGACTTCAAAATTTGAAACCCCCCATACTGTAGAAAATTTATATTCCTTGGTTGCCATAGTCCAAACATATTTTCTTAAAGAATAGAGAATGAAAATATGATTTTCCGAGTCAACTTCGTTCCTGTATAAAACACAAAAACTAGGGCCCATCCATCCCCTCTTAAGTAAATTTTTCAAAGTAAGTAATTTTTCCTTCAAAAGAAGCCAACTGAAGCATTTTAAATTCTGCAAAATTTGACATTTCCAAATATTACTATACCACTAATTACTCCAAGGAGTAAAATTATATGACATGATATCATCATAGGCCAACTTTGTACTAATCTTACCATATTTTTTATTCCATTCCCATACAATTTTATCCTCATCACTTCTCAGCCTTATTCCGACCGAATTTATAGAACTGATGTAAATGTCCCACAAATCTTCTTAAATACCTATAAGACCAATGTCCCTTGAATTGAACCAATACCCTCCTTTTAATAAGGCCCATCCAAGTCTTTTAATTTCAGCCATGGTTACAATACTAATAAACTGTAAATGCTCTAGAATTTCCAGAGGTAGTTCAAAGTTTCCCTTTTCTCCAACGAAAGGATCAATACATATATACGCATTTTCACCATTTACAATCTTTCGGGAAGTCCAATTTTTTACCCAATGAAAAACTTTTTTGAAACTATTCCATATGATGGAAACACCATTTGTCGAAAAAACTAAATTTTTGATCCATTTGAAGGTAGAGTATTCCTTTAAGTATTTTGAGTTAAGAACCAAATTCCACAAGCCTTTTTCAAAAATGCCTCTCCACATACTCTTCATACACAAAGCCATGTTAAAACCAAATAAAAATTTTCTACCCCAACCTTCAAAATATTTTGGAAGGGATCATTTTTCCCAATATGCTAAGTGGAACTTCCTTCCTTCACTTGATCTAGTCCAAAGAAAATGGAAAATTTTGATTTAAGAAAATTAATGATTTTTTTGGGCATTAATAACAGAGAGAACCAATAAACTGGGATACTTAAGAGGACAGATCGAACTAGAGTTAATCTCCCTCCCAAATAAAGTAATATAGGCCCAGTTGTCAATCCTCTTTTCAAACTTCTTTACCAACCACAATCAATCCTCTACTTTGTCCTTATTGGGTTTCAACATATATCCCAAATATCAGAAGCCATTCTCACAACTAGCAAATTTGTAATGAAAAATAGAATTCATATTTAATAAGAAATCCTTTGAGGTATCTTGGAAATAAATGCAATATTTCTCCATACTAATATCCATTCCCAAATCCATGCAAAACAGATTCAAAGTTTCTTTAATATTTCTCCATTCTGCAATATTTTCAATTGCAAAGAACATCACATCATCGACAAAGAGTAAGTGTGAGATACCAACATAAGAAGAAAATTTTATACCTGAAAAAAAGACCCTCCTGTTTGGAATTTGTAACCATTATGTTGTTACAACAATAAAATAGTAATAAATAGGTAACTATTCCTAATAGTATTTAATAATATTAAAATGTAGTTTGTGAAGAGAAGTGTCTCTTCAATATGTGATGGTCAAGCCATATTTAAGGCAACCATATCCACTATAATTTATCATCCATTCGATTATTATACATTTATACATTTAATTATTTGACGATGGAACATCTTCCTCCCTAGACCTGAATATAGGATGACTTATACGTGTAACATTGGTATCAGAGCTATACGATCCTTGGCCATTATTTACACTTTGTGTAAATTTAGTTTTTAGGGTTTCCCTAAAATATAGGACATTGTCCAAAAAACAAAAAAAAACATGAAAACGTAAAAAAAAACAGAAAAAAAAGTAAAGAAAAGAAAAGAAAGGAAAAAGTTAAAAAGAAAAGATAAAAGACAAAAAAGGTTAAAAAGGAAAAGAAAATAAAATACTGATTATCCATTACAACGGATACGTGTAACATTGGTATCAAGCTATACGACCCTTGGCCATTATTTACACTTTGTGTAAATTTAGTTTTTAGGGTTTCCCTAAAATATAGGACATTGTCCAAAAAACAAAAAAAACATGAAAATGTAAATAAATAAATAAAAAAGAAGTAAAGGAAAAAGTTAAAAAGAAAAGATAAAAGACAAAAAAGGTTAAAAAGGAAAAGAAATTAAAAAAAGAAAAGATAAAGTAAAGCCAACACATGGTTTTGCTTTCCAACGTCAACCCAGGTTGCACCCCCCTCATTCCACGTAGCCCTACAAACAAAAACAATATTAATAAAATAAATATTATTATAATAATATTAATATTATTATATAATATTTTAAAATTTATTAATCCACCTTTTAATAAAATATTTAAATATAATATTTTGTAACTATTATTTTATTTCAACACATTAAATAATATAATAATTATTATTAGTTCATCAATTAGGAATAGTTACCTATTAGTTAACTATTCCTCCATAAGTCAAAATAAACTTCCAAATACACACATTCGCATAAAAGGACCCAAGCTATGATGGAATTAAAAGACAAACTTGAGAAGTTGGAGAAGGACATCAAGGCCCTCGTTTCCAACCAAGAAAATTTCAGAGAAGAAACGAAAAATAACAAGGCACTTAAGAAAGAAATCAAAGAATATGTTAATCTAGTACTAGGAAGAAAACTTAATGACAAAGTAGACATCATGCATGAGAAACAAAAAGCGTTAGATGGCAAGATGTGTGCGATGACACAGAACATAAGCACCATGGCACATAACTTGAGCATCATGACACAAAACCAGAATACCATAATAGAAATGTTACAAAAACTAAGGTCTAATATAAACCATATCAGTAACTCAGATATGTTGGACCACTATGTCAACAAAAATGAGAGGAACAAAATTGATCAAGACAATAAATAATACAAGAAGACTAAATATTGTAGGGATGACCAAAATACCAAAAATATATTTGATAAAGATGAGCTCGACCAAGATCATAATGAGAGTCAAGCCAATATCGTTGACAAAAAGGACGATACATACAATGACAAAATATGGATCCTACAATATGCAAAGGAATCCAAGTCAAAGGAATCAGATATCGTAGATTCATCTTCCCCCTTAACTCCTATACCACCCTAGAGAAACCTAAATGTAACACTATTAGGTAACTTCGAGTGTGAGAAGCCTCATGAAACGACACTTATCGAGATAACTTGTAAGGATAATCAAATGAAAACATTATGTGATGACATCCTAAGTATCGTATGAAAAGTGACTTCTAAAAGAAGGCTTGATATGGTTAGTCACAAAAATATTCCTCGTATTTGTGTATAAGGAAAATGTGATAACAATAATAAACATAATGGAGTACAAATTCAAGTTACAAATGAAAGGAAGATGACAAACTATTGCGTAAAGTCCACGCACATACCTAACACCAGTTCTAAAAAAGACATAAAAGAAGTAATGACATTGTTTCAACACAAAACGAGAATAAAAAGACAACAACAATAATCTAATCTTTGAGGACAAATATTTCCTAAGGGAAAGGCAATGTTACAACAATAAAATGGTAATAAATAGGTAATTATTCCTAATAGTAATTAATAATATTAAAATATAGTTTATGAAGATTAGTGTCTTTTCAATATGTGATGGCCAAGCCATCTTTAAGGCAACCATATCCATTGTAATTTATCATCCATTCAATAATTATAAATTTAATTATTTGAAGATGGAACATCTTCCTCCCTAGACCTGAATACAGGCTGACTTAATCCGGATACGGATTATCCATTACACCAAATACGGTGTAACATCTACTTAAACCTTCAATTATTAGTAAAAATAAAAATAAAGGTAACGTAAAAGCTTGTCTTCACCCTCTAGAGATTCCAAAAAGAATGTGGGATAGCCATTCACTAAAACTGCAAAATTAGCTGAAGTAATAAAAGATAAAATTAAATTTGTCACATCAATGGGTAATCCAATCTGGAGCAGAACAAGCCGTAAAGAGTTCCAATTTACCTTATTGTAGGATTTTGCTAAATCTAGTTTCACCACTATGGATTTGAGTTTTTTATCTTGGCAGTATGAATGCATTCCTAAGAGACTCTAATAGCGTCATGAGTCTGTATGTTAGAGAGAAACCCAAATTGATCTCTTGATATCACTTCAACAAGTTTCATCTTTATCCTTTCTATAATCACCTTAGTCACCATTTTGTATACAACATACAAAGAGAAATTGGTATGAAGTCAGGAAAAAGATTAAGGGATTTCTTTTTTCGGAATAAGAGCAACAAAAGTAGAGTTAAAACATACTAACAAAACACCCAAAATTCTAGATAATTCTGCATCATGTAACAAATCCTTCCCCATAATATCAAAGAAAGAGATAAAAATCTCGACAAGCCACCCATCATGGCCTAGTATTTTACCTTTGGTCACAACTAGAGAGCGCCTGCTTTAATTCATCCAAAGAAATAGGATTTCCAATCCTCAATCCTTCCTCTAGAGATATAAAAGTAGGATAATATTTTAATACCTTCAATTGGCTACAAATATCAACACTACCAGGATCTTTAAATAGAAATTTGAAGTAATCAACAACATCTTGTTTATGTTACTCTGAGTACTAACTTTTAACCCCTCCTTTGTAGTAATTTCCCAAATAGAATTGTGATTTTTTCTAAAAGATGCAAACCGGTGAAAAAAATGCATTATTATCACTTCCTTCAATCCATAGAGATCTACTCTTAAGACGAATTGATTCTTATTCCTTTCGTAAAATCACATCCTTTTTATATTCCAATTATAACAACCCGTGTCTTTCTTCAAGAGTGAAGCTACCAATCAAATTATTTAATAGCATCTCAATAATTTGATTTTCAATTGAAATCAACATAACCTTATCCTGCAGAACCTTTCTTTTTATCCATTCAACCACCTTTACTTTGAGTTTCTTTAACTTGAACATAAGTCTATCCATTTCATTCAAAACTTCATGACTAGAAACAAAAATCCAAAAATATATTACCATTTGACAAAAAGAGACATCCTTTATCCATGTATGATTGAATTTGAATGGATAGTTAACTTCCATCTGTTCTTGTTCAAATTGAAATAAAATGGGAGAATGATCATATATGCCACTTACCAACACCCAATATCTTAATCTTGAAACCTTGTCCAACAGATCCTCTGACATAAGAAACATGTCAATGCTTTTTTCAATCCCCTTATCACCCTTTTTGTTTTTCTTTCAGGTTGGAGTAATCTTCGTAGACAAAATTTCCACTAAAAGGTTTCTCTTGAATAACTCTTTAAGAAGTCCACCATGGGATCCAAATAGGTGACCATCCCCTAGCTTTCATAATTATGCATGGTGAAATTTAAATCCCCAACAAAAACCAAATCCTTTAAATTTAGGAGGCCACTAAGTTCCAAGTTTTCCCATAAAACCTTTCTTTCTTTATATAGTGCATAAATATTCAAAATGTTAAGCTCCTCATCAAAACCTTGCACTTTAACTTCAAGGAGGATGCACGCATGTCATGTTCCCATTTTGACAACACCATGAAGCAGATCAAACCCCATGGATCCTAGTGGCATATTGAATTAAATAATTAATCAAGGTTTAAGATGAGGCAATTAATTAATTAGGACTGTGCATTTAAATTTATCCATAGTTTCTACCCACTTGGATTAAATAATTATGAAGCATTTAATATTATTTGTGCAATTAATATTTTTATTTGTTATGCTGAATAAATGCAGAAATTGTCCCACCAATTCAAATTAGTCAATAAGGTTGGAGAAATTACCTAGAGTAGAATTCAAGTAAGCACTAGAGTCCAAAAATGATTCCAAAAGTGATAAAAGAGGAATATTTCAGGAAAAATAGCATAAATCCAGAAAGCAGGATAAAATAAGAAAATCAAGAAAGTATTAAAAGGAAAATTCATAAAAGAAGGAAAGTCAGAAAAAGAGGAAAAAGAGGGAAAGCCAAAGCAAATCAAAGCAAATCAAAGCAAGGAAAGTATGTCCACTCATGGGTGACCTATTCTCATAGGTCACCAAGCTAAGTAACTTGATAAATAGGTCATCCAGAATGCTATTAAAGGAGAATTCAAGCTGATTGCTTCAATTTGGTTGTTGTGTATGTTGATTGATGCTTATGTGAGCATTCCTTCTAAGTGATGTGCCTCAGACTATTGGGAAATGAGCCCCAACCTTCCCTTCCCCTCTCCTTCCATCTTATTCTATTCTATTGCATGTATGGAGAGCTATATTTCAGCCATTGAAGTATTCTCAGATATATTTTCAGCCTCCATCATGTTCAGGTCGAGCTCTAGTGAAGTCCATGCTTCACCTATGCTCCCAGCCTTTTGTTGGTCATGTTCTGGGCCTCCTGCCCAGCATTTTGGAGTCTCCTTTGTAGTGGTCAGTATATTATATGATTTATAATTTGTAATAGCATATAAATCTGTGATTTATATTTATCAGGTCGAAATAACTTTGTCCATAAAAATTCTACCTTTAGTTTCACCTAAAACGCTTGTTTTATCACTGTATGGGGGGAAATTGATGAGTTTGAGTGCAATAATAAATAAGCAAGGTTATAGGAATGATTGGAGAGATTTTATATGTTCATTGAAGTGTTATTCATCTCTGTTATACTTCATCTATAGTTCAAAAATCAATCTACCATGAATTAACTGCTTTATTTTATACCCTAGCTAGATTGCTAGTTTTAAATGACTATTATTGCAGTTTTTTTATGTAAAATGAGTTATGTCCACTCAAATCAAGCCCTGTAAGTTCATGTGGGTCACTAAAAGACCCACCTTACCATACATAAATCCATAACAGTTTTTCATTGGGGTAGTACTGTCACGTCCCCTCTCATTCACCAGAGAGGGAACGCGACCATTGTACTGGTAATATGGGCAATCCAGCCCCATGAACGTAATATAAAAAAAAATGCATTGAAATAAATGTTAGAGAATAATGGTCAAATGCCATATTATTATTTGATAGATTTTGTTTCAGATCCGTTTCTAACGAAGTCTGTTGAAGCCCTTCCTCCACTCTAAATGTAATTGATATGCAAGTAATAGAAAGTGTGTGTTGTGTGTTCCTCTTTTGTGTATTTTATATGTTCTCTAATTCTTTTGATTTGGTATCAAATCCTAGTTTGAAGGTGTTGTCTATCAGACACATCTGATAGCACTCGTTTTTCCATTGTTGCATTTGCAATCCTTCTCTCGTCCGTCTGCCTGTCGTTCAACACCATTGTGAAGTTTCAGATTCTCATGCTCACGTGAGAGATATCCATTAAAGGAAAAATTTTCCTTAGACTTTGTGAAGAGCCATCCAATCTTAAAGATCCATCCTCGAGTTTGTGCATTTCTACCTGATTGAGGTAATAACTTACTATTTTAGTTTCTTTCAATCATGGAATATCTACCTGTTGAAAATTTTAATGGCAATAATTTCCATACCTGGAAAGTAAAGATTCAATTGTAGATAATGAATAAGAACTTTTGGGGTATATTAAAGGGTACAGAACATAAACCCACAGAAGCCAAGCAGTTAATTGAATGGGAAAAAAGGGAGGATGGAGCGAAGTCCATCTTAGGATTATCTCTATCAGATTCGCAGTTACATTTCATTGGTTTAGAAAAATCATCTACAGAAATATGGGAACAATTAACAAAGACATTTGGAGAAAAAGCTGCAAATGCTAAATTTTCTTTAAAATTACAATTATTCAAATTTAAAATGCATGATGAGATACCATTGTCTACTCATATAAATAATTTGAAGTCTCTTATAAAACAGCTAGCATATGTTGGCTCTGAAGTGGACGATGAAGATGCAAAGGAAATTTTATTAAACAGTCTTTCCTCAAATTATGAAAATCTTACACTCTAAGCCAATTATCTTCCAGAACATTAGAAGAAATGATAGCAGCACTATAAGCGGAAGAAAAGAGGGTGAAAGGAGGAGATCTAGAAGTCACGTCACGAGATGAAATTGCATTGTTTTCTAAAAGAAGAGTGAATCAAAACAGGAGTGCAGTTGAATGTTTTTATTGTCACGGGCATGGACATACGGCATTGAATTGTAAAATGCGAGCCAAAGATCTTCTAAGAGGAAATCTTAAAGAATCATCCAACATAGCTATGGCTGAATATTTCTTGGATTCTCTTAGTGACAAGGAACCACTGGAACAACCTCTCAAACTTTTCTAGAATGTGGCTATTTTGTTATGTATGTTACAATTATTTTATTTTATGTGTAGAATGAATTGTGAATACTAATTATTCAACAGAGTAATGTAATGTAAACCTGTGGTTCTTGGTGTACTTCAGTGCCATGTAAGAAAATATTACTGGTTTTCTTATGACTGCACTCTGTTATATGTTGGTGACACTTGTTGTGCTTTGGGCTTCAAGAATCAACAGTTATAGGTTATTTTGTGTGTTTGTAATTATAAAAGGTCATTTTGTAAGATTGATTGCTAAAAACATCCAATATTCAGATCACTTTCCTATATAATTGTTGAAATTTGCTCTTTGGGGGGATTTTGCAAATTGAAGTGTATCAATAAGGTGATTCAGTATCATGGTTATTATTTAGGGTAGTTAAGAATATACAATCCTGAAAATTTATCAATGATGGTTAGAAGCATTTTCATTTTAAATGAGTCAGAAGGGAAGCTCGAGGTTGTGAAGAAGAAAGAGTGTGCACCAGAGATTTCAGAATGAGTGTAAAAGCTAGTGAAGACCAGGCAGACAAAGATCATAATTTCAGAATGATTGTAAGAATCACATTTCTCCATTAAGGGAGAGTGTTATAGAATAATGGATAAATGCCATATTGTTATCCGATAGAGTTTGTTTCAGATCCGTTTCTAACGGAGTCTGTTGAAGCCCTTCCTTCACTATAAATGTGATTGATATGCAAGTAATAGAAAGTGTGCATTGTGTGTTCCTCTTTCATGTATTTTCTCTATGATCTAATTCTTTCAATTATAAGACATACACAGATGCATGCAATTGAAATTATACAATGGAAGCAATTAATCAATTCATTAGACATGTTCATATTAATTCACAACACATATACAATTACGAAGATCAAATAGACAATAATACTTATCTTGAAAGAAGCTTGTCCCGCAACCAGCTACGTCGCTGCAACGTTCCACCCAACCATATTCCAGTGTGCTCATCAATCTCTCAACAACACTATCGGCCCTGAGCTGGGCATGATTCCCACAAGGAATAAGGGAACACTAGAAGACTCACACATAGCCAAGGATTTATCAAATTCATCCAAGCCAACACAGTTGGGTTTATCAGGGTACAAATGAGCTGGAAAGGCTGAATGCTAAGCTAGTGAGCTCAACCACAGAGCTATGGACACCTGCACTAGATCTAGCCTAGCTTCTAGAAACATCTACACACCCAACACAAGGAGCACCCCCTTCTCTGCTACACATTCCCTCGGGCTATGCTTTCCCTTTCAGTTCTATTCAGGGTGTGCAAAGAATAAAAAAATCCCCCTAGATATATATCTGAGGTTCCTTATCACACTAGTTTTATCAAGCTAGTTCAAACCCCATTTCCACTTCCAAACTAGTTCAGAGACCAAACAAAGATGTACACACAGCAATTACAGTTATGGGATTGAAGGAAAAAAACACAGAGGCCAAAATTGGGAATGGAAATTGAGTAAAATAGATCAGCATGTGCAATTCATTTTCATAAACGGTGTATTTCCTTCACGTGGGAAAAAATAGATTCATACCACACTCAAAAATAGTGGATCTCTTCTCCCATTCGATGTGCAACCCAAAAATGTTTCTCCTAGCCAGGTAATGAGGAACCAACAACTAAAACCCCTAGCATAGATCTAAGCCACTGACTGTTAGCATGAAAAATTCCCATCCATGGGGAAAAACATAGGAAACTACAAAAACGTGAATGAGAGTGCCCAAGAGCTCCAAAAACATGGGGAAGACAAAAAATGTGTATGCATGAGGGAATGGGAAGTGTTTTTGGGAAATAGCTTGCCCCCTAAGTCAAAATCGCATTTCCCAAAAACTGATAGCTTCTCAAAATCGAATTTGGATTGCCATACCTTGCCTATCCCATGCAATAACCAACTCAACCAATTTCTAACAGTAATAAATGATTGGGTGAATAAGACAAGAAAGGTAGTTGACAGTTTGATGGGTTCTCCCTTTGACATTTGGATTTTCCCCATTGGCCCAAAGGTTTGAATATCCCCCCCCCCCTATCCTTAGGAAATCATGCCCCCATCTCATTAGATGGTTGTTGGTTTTTAATTAAATTGAATATTTACATGATGTCCAAAATTATAATGTGTCGGCTAGCATAAAATACCATCCGCAACGATTTTTAATCGTCGAAACATAAAACACTAAATAGATGGTGGGGATTTTGACTTTAGCTCCACACCATGATTAATTACAATTTATACATCATATATATTCAATGCAAATGGGGCCAAAACTGGGGTGTTACACGTACTGCCTTTTGGGATCCTCCACTGCGCAAGGTTTCACTAGGCCAAATTTGCCAAAAAAACCCCAAGTTCTTCCAAAACTCCTCAGAACTGTCCAGAACTGCTACAAACTGTCCAAAACCATTTTTATGTTGTATGAATGTTTGAAAAACCCTCCACAAGTTTCCAAAACCCCTTGGTTGAAAAAGGTTGAACTACTCTTCCTAGTTTCACGATTTGGCTGCATAGAAGCGTGGAAGTAGGTTTTTGCATAGCAATTCTGAAACCTAAATGGAACCAGATCTAAATGTGTTAGGGAAGTGGAAATTATATGTCTGAAATATATTTGGTTTCTTCCCCCTTCTCACTCCTCTTGTCTGTACAATTTCTCAGCAAAACCCTCGATTTTCCCAGTCTGAAGAGGCTCTGAGTGGTTTAATTCAAAAATCAGAAATTTAAATTTAAATTACAGAATTAGATAGTGTTTGGGTCTGCATACCATATTTGAGACATTACAGTGGTATCAAACCACTTTCCTTGGCTCAGTCAGTGGAAAGTAATTCTCAATGGAAAAGTAGCTCAACAGTATCTTCAAGTTGCGGTTGTGGAATAAATTTCAGTCATGGAAGATTTAGAATTCCAGTTGTATATGGAAGAAGATTATTCTTATGAGGAGTATGATGAATATTAATATGAGTAATATGAAGATTACTACAGACAGCATGAAGAATAAAATTTCCAAGAAGTACCTTCTACAAGTATCTCCCATGAGATCATAGTTGAAAGGAGAGACTATGGTTATTCATATAGCCATATGGATGGAAAAGTTGCATGTTCCACAGTCAAAGATCAACCTACTTATGAAGAAGAGAATTAAAAAATGGATGATCAAGAAGATTTAATAATTTGGATGCAAAGAACATTGTAAGGTCTGAAATATGTATCTCAAAGCATCATCCAATCAGGTCAAGAGATTAGAGAATTCCATGCCAAGCAGTTGGCAAGCAAACATGGAGAAGGGAGTACTAGTGTCTCTCAGCATGGAGAAAATAAATTTGGAGAGTCTATGTTTTCAAAAACATTAACACATGTAGGTTCTTTGAATACTAAGAATCCATCAAGAAAGGAACTAATTTGTTCCACTTCTCAAAGTAAAGGGGAAGAAAAGAGGACCAAAAGTGAAGATTCATTAGAGCCATATGCACATGGTTTCTTTGAGAAATTATTTGGGTCTTTACCCAAAGAGATATCAGCCTATTTTTAGCAGCCATGAAAATGATGAGTCACCAAATCCTTCGTCAAAAGGAGATGAAGAATATCCATGCACAACTAAATATGCAACAGTCCAACATCTAGTTGTTGGTAACGTGGAAGGTGAAATGACTCCAAATTTCTTTGTGGTTGATTTCAAGATAAGTGCATAAGAGATGGGGAAGACTTTTTATGTTGAGACATATTTTGTATCTAATCCAAAATAGAAACACAATTCAGATTTACAGTCGCCCCTTGAGCATCACAAGGAAGCAGAAATGGAGCACATCTCAGTAGGGTGTGAAGCAGAGAAATGGATGGGTGAACAAGCCATCGTAATTCCACCACATAAGGAGGAGAACATGACATATGGCGAGTTAGTAAATTCTTATTTTTGTGTTTCATTGTGTAAATTTGATATGGCAGCCACTTCCAATGAAAATTTTAGAATGGTTGAGCCCCCTAGTGATGAGCTTCAGAATTGTGGTGTCAAAAATGAATGCAGTATGAAGGATGAAACTTTGAGAGAATATCTTTCTATTGCACCAAGGATGAATGAGCACTTAAGCTGCAGCCCAAATTATGTTGTTGAGGACATAAAAGATGAATATATTGAAGCAACAACAAATGGATCAGATTTCAAAACCTTGAGTGCACTGCATGAAATTGATCCGGTGATGGAAAATGAAAAGGAGGAACATCTACAAGAACCTCATCTTCTTGTAGGGTCATTGAAGATGGATGAACAGAAGATCCAAGAGGCCCTAAAAAATCTCCATGACACTCATGCTTCAGTGTCAAATATGCGTTGGGAAGCTTCTTTAATGGAAGACCAGTCATCCTTTGAAGCCATGGAGAATATACATAAAGCAACGTCCATAATCAAAGGTAATTTCTCACAATTTCTTTCAGATAAAAATGACATGTTTGAGCTTGTTGTGTTATTGCGAGAAGCATATATGCATGATGAAAAAAGAATTTTCATATATGAAGAAGAGAACTACAATATCAAAGGTGATTTTTGTTTGAGATGCACTCAAAGTTCCCTCTTAGAATCACAAATGAACATAGAACAATTCCAACAAGAGTTGCAAGAATTGACTGAATCCTCAATCTTTCCTGAGAGTCATCCATTTTGGGTAAATGGCATAAAAAATTCCATGGAGGAACCTTATGAGTGGGTGGACCATGAAGATCATTCTATTCGGCATGTTCTTGAAGAGTGTGCAGAACAGTTTGATGAGAACCAAGCACTTGATTTCTTTCCAAGGAAACTTGAGTTGTTCCTTGAAGACAATCACTCTCCCATGGAAGAGTGGGATGAGAGCATTCAATTTGGGCCAGCCAATAATGAAAAGTTTGCATCCATAAGTCTGATTACTGAAGGTTGCAGACATGCAAAGAAGGTTCATAGTTCTTTCCCACATGTCCTAGATTCAGCAACACCAATGGGGAATGAACAGTGGGTGAAGAATTTTTTTTTGTTTGTGTCACATGTACAGCGGGGGGATCATGATTTGTCCCTATGGGAGATAGATCCTATTGCAGAAGAGATGGATGATTATAGATCATATAAATTAGCAAGAAATATCTCTGATTCATCCATTGGATGGTTGGATAGAGGAATTCCTGAAGAGGAAAATATGGAAAGTAAATTTTTTATGTCTTGTTGCAATAAAATTGTTTTTAATATTGCTGATTTTTCTATGATTTACAAGTAGTAGAAAAGGAATGTGTGTGCAACCAACTTTGACAAGAAGGAATAAGATCTACACTTATCTTCAATGCGTGGGTCAATTGATATATTTTTGCACCCTTGTATCAATGGTAGAGAGTTGAGCCATTGGATGAAGAGGGGAGTACCTGTTGAGTTCCATAGAGAGCATGATACCTCGTTATTTGAGGAAAACATGAACATGACTGATTTTGATACAACTTACTCTCTTTTGGAGAAGCATTTTAGGACATGGGATCCTCACCCTTGTTGCTTGAGTTTCATGCATAACACACTTGTTCCTTGTGTGCATTGGTAACATGAGAACTTTTCAGTTGGAATGGAAAGACTGGTGGAATTGTGGCCTCATTTTTTGGAGGAATATTTGGGGATGTATAGTCTTTATTTGATTCATCCCTACATTGGAGAGTTGCATAGCTTGATTCGGGGGTCCTCCAAGCTTCAAGTTTGCATTGGAAATGATGATTTTCCAATATGGTGGTATGATTTTTTCATCTTTCCCAACATTTCATATGATGTTGATTTTTTCTTGTTACTAATGTTTGGGGAGATACAGCATGAACAGTGGGATCTAGGCACTCTTTTGATTAACGGATTTTGTTGGATGGTATTCCAATCCCTAGGGATGCCATACAAGCAATGGGATCCTTGAATTGTTTGTCCTTGGAGAAGTTGTTTGCATGTTCGCATGATGGAGCAAGCCAACCCTGTTTTTCACCAGTTGATCTATGTTTCACTTGGTTTCAGTTTCCCACATAGGGAAAATCTCCTTGGATTGAATTATAGTTTACATATTAGTGGTATATTTGTAGTTATGATACTCTTATGGGATCTTGGCACACTTTCCAGTTGCTTCACATGGATAGAAGTAAACATGTTAATTTATAGATGTAGTGAATATTTTCTTGGATAGAGGATTATGATCAGAGTAGTGCATCAAAAGCATGATGGACCTCTTGGGATACTTTACTTGAGCACAAGCAATCTTGGGAAGGGAGGACTATCATGTTCCCATTTTGATAGCACCATGAAGCAAATCAAACCCCATGGATCCTAGTGACATATTGAATTATATAATTAATGAGGGTTTAAGATGAAGCAATTAATTAATTAGGAGTGTGCATTTAAATTTATCCATAGTTTCTACCCACTTGGATTAAATAATTATGGAGCATTTAATATTATTGGTGCAATTAATATTTTTATTTGTTATGCTGAATAAATGGAGAAATTGGCCCACCAATTTGAATTAGTGGATAAGGTTGGAGTAATTACTTAGAGTAGAAGTCAAGTAAGCACTAGAGTCCAAAAATGATGCCAAAAGTGAGAAAAGAGCAATATTTCAGGAAAAACAAGATAAATCCAGAAAGCAGGATAAAATAGGAAAAGTAGGAAAGTATGAAAAGCAGGAAAGTTCAGAAAAGAAGGAAAGTTAGAAAAAAGAGAAAAAAGAAGGAAAGCCAAAGCAAATCAAAGAAAGGAAAGTATGTCCACTCATGGGTGACCTATTCTCACAGGTCACCAAACCAAGTAACTCGCTAAATAGGTAATCCAGAATTTTATTAAAGGATAATTTGAGCCCATTTCTTCAGTTTGGTTGTTGTGTATGTTGAGTTATGCTTATGTGAGCATTCCTTTTGAGTGACGTGCCTCAGACTATTTGGAGATGAGCCCCAACCTTCCCTTCCCATCTCCTTCCATCCTATTCTCTTATATTGCAGGTATGGAACGCTATATTTAATCCATTGAATTATCTCAGATATATTTTCAGCCTCCATCACGTTCAGGTCAAGCTTCAGTGAAGCCCATGCTTCACCTATGCTCTCAGCCCTTTGTTGGTCATGTTCTGGGCCTCCTGCCCACCATTTGCCAGTATAATTTGTAATGGTCAGTCTATTATATGATTTCTGATGTGTAACAGCATATAAATCTATGGTTTATATTTATCAGGTCGAAATAACTTTGTCCATAAAAATTCTACCTTTAGTATCACCAAAAAAACTTGTTTTATCACTGTATGGGGGAAAATTGATGAATCTGAGTGCAAGAAGAAATCAGAAATATTGTGGGAATGATTGGAGAGATTTTATATGTTAATTTAAGTTTTTTTAATCTCTTTTATACTTAATATTTAGTTCGGAAATCAATATGCCACGAATTAACTACTTTATTTTATACCCTAGCTAGATTGCTAGTTTTAAATTACTAGTCTTGTAGTTTTTTATGTAAAATGAGTTTTTTCCGCTCAAATAAATCCCTGTAAGTTCCCATGGGTCATAGACAGACCCAAATTCCCATAAATAACTCCATAACCTTTTTTTGGGGTCCTTACTTCCTTTTTGGGTCCTCCACTGCGCAGGGTTTCGCTAGGCCAAATTTGCCAAAAAAAACTCAAGTTCTTCCAAAACTCCTCAAAACTTTCCAGAACTGCTAAAAAATGTATAAAACCATTTTTATGTTGTATGAATGCTTGAACAACCCTCTACAAGTTTCCAAAATCCCCTGGTTAGAAAAGGTTGAACTACTCTTCCTAGTTTCACGGTTTCACTGCCCAGAAGTGTGGAAGTAGGTTTCCACATAGAGGATGCTGAAACCTAAATGGAACCATATCTAAATGTGTTAGGAAAGAGAAAATTATATGTCTAAAATATCTTTGGTTGCTTCCCCCTACTCACTCCTGTTGTCTGCAAAATTTCCCAGTAAAACCCCTGATTTTCCTAGTCTAAAGAGGCTCTAAGTGGTTTAATTCAAAAATCAGAAATTTAAATTTAAATTACAGAATTATATAGTGTTCAGGTATGCATACCATACTTGGGAAATTACAACGCACATGTCTTAAATGGTTTTAAACTACAAACATGTGGGTTCCAAATAACAGCCAAACCTCCATATTGTCCAACCACATCAATAGCAAAACTTTCCTAGTCCCTTAAGATCCTTAAGAAAAATTTGCATGCCTTTACACCCAAATTCATCATTTCCGGAAACAAATACATGTTCACTTTGTTTTCCATAATGAATTGTTTGAGGGATATGTATTGTGTACTTCCCCCAAGTCCTCTGATGTTAAAAGAAATGCAATTCATTATGAAACAAACTCCAGGGGATTTGTGCTCTAAGAACCCCATCAATATTTGTTGATGACTGAAATTTTTCTTCTGCTTCCTGAATTCTGGTGGATAAAGGAATATAACCTACCTCATATAGGATCAAATAGTCTTATGTGTCCAAAAGCCCCTCCTTAATGTATTTTTTCTTTTTCTTCTTTCTAATCATCACGTTTTGATGACCAATTGAGTTAATAAGGATTTTATAAGAGTTGACAACATGTTTATTAACATACACTTGCAGCAGAGTTTTTAACTGTTCTCCCAAAATAATATTTTCCATACTTTGGTCCATCCCATTGCTTTCCAAATCCGTAGGTAAAACTGATTTTTCTATAGGGTTTAATACGTCTTTTGTCCTTAAACATCTATCCAAAAAATCCAAACATGATTTTGTACTGAGCCTGTCATGTGAGGAGGAAAAAGTCTAATCTTCTGAAACTTCATCCAAAGAACCCTTCTGCTCGAGAGCATCCCCAAGTGCCAACATCTCAAAAAAGCAAAAAAAATTCCCAACTTTCTCTGTGAGGACTTTTGTAACGCCATCACCCTTTGTAATGTCCTCTTCTAATTAAGCACCAAAACACCCACTAACCTACTTAATTCACATAGGTTCAATAAAGTAAACATAAAATGGAATTGACTGAGGATATTTGATACTTAGAAAAGTTCGGGACACTCATTCAGTAATAAAATGATTAATCTAGTAAAGGAAGCCTTATTTCTTTAGGATTAAAGTCAACATAAAATTAGAATTGCATGCATGCAAAAGTGGAAAGTAAACCCTAAAAGTGACATGCAAACCCTAAAAGTGCATGCTAATCTATTCAAGAAGGGTTATTGGACCAAAGCAGGTATCTATTATTATTATTGTTAATTTGGAATTTTTGAGGAGCAGTAGCAATTGCATCAACAACAGTTGGGGTTGAAGACGATGTCTTCGACTAACGAGGGTTCGACAATGAAACTATCTACCCTAGTCTCCTTCAGGGTATGCCATCTAGTTCTACCATCCACATTCATCTTATTTATATGTATCCAATGATTCAGCATCCACTGAAAGATTGTTTGCAAGTTCACATGTGCAGTTGGGGAAAGAGCTAGAAAACCCCAGAAGTATTCATTCGATCTCTAAATCCTAGTTTATCTTCCATATAATGACCTCATCTTCATTAGCAAGGCCACTCCACTGCATTGAGTGATTATTAGTTCCCAATTTTCTCATCTGGAGCAGTTATCAGTAGATTCGTGTGAAAGGGGGCATGAGCACCCAGCGGGCAGATCAATTCGTTAGGGGCTTAGAGAGATCATATCCTTTGCATGCACCAGTCCTTCTATTTGGGAAAGAGAGACCACCATTCTGACAAAGTTTCAAATCCATCGAACACTCCCTTTACCAAAAACGTCAACTTTAGCTGGGAGAGGTTTTCCTTTGCAGTTGGGCGTCAACACAAGGGAGGGAGCACCATCACCTCACCTGTCCAGCACTATATGCATGCAATTTATCTTTGGAGTATCATCAATTGGTTTATTAGTGGTAAGTGTACCATTTCTTTTTGAACTTTCCACCCTACAAATTTTGCAATTTTTCTATATTCTAGGACCTTTGATACGACACCTTGCATGCACATTAAAATTTAGTATTTTGTACCCACTTGAGTCTACTAGCAAACCCTATAATAGTAAAACAGTAGAATATCATTATTTGGGATATTATAGTGGTATCATAGCATGTTCCTTTCCAGTTGTGGGCCTGAACATGAGAAGTAAATTAATATAGAAGAAGACACTTTTGTAACCTATAGGAGAAGGAAGAGTAAGTACATTGAGGATCAGGAATTTGAGGATATCCAGTGAGAAGATACCAACTCAGACATTGACCCAATAGGTATACACTCTAACAGAGGGAAAGGAACAGGAGAAGAGGAAGATGTTGATGTAATTGTAACTTCATAATGTATTCACTTGTATTTCTTATGTATTGTACCCCGATGTTTATTCTGGGAAGTGTTTGTAATGTAATTGAGTCATGTCATGCCCCGATGTTTTGATCGGGATTTTCTATAATGTAAACAAGTCATGTCAAGTCAATGTGGGTAACCCTCCTATTGTTCAAGGGTTAAAGTCCCCGCAGTTCTGGGGCCCTAGGGTTGTTAGACTCACCTAGTGAAGTTGGCCCTAGTGAATTATTGTCAATTCAGGAATTAGTATAAATAGAGAGTGATCCTCTCTATTTATCACACACTCACTCACACTAAGTTGTAGTGCATAGCTGAGGGAGAAGAAGTTGTTGGGGCTAGAAAGAAAGAGGCTACTGCTGTTGGGAGATCATCTTACTGTTTTGGGTTTTACTTTTGGTGTTGATTCTATCTCTAAGGAATTTGCAGGGTTTTATCCATTTATGGTTTCCCTGAGGAAAAACACTGTGTTCATTGTCTCTTGTGTTCGATTGTTGTGCTTGTTATTCTCTCAGTTAAAAGATCCTAATATAATGCTAGCTTAATGTTAAAAATCTAACATGGTATCAAAGCTAACCTGAGAAGAAGACATTGTGTGGCTGTGGGAACTAGGGCTTCCTACTTTTTGGATCTCTCTCCATAGATTTTCAGCAAAAGAAGGTTAGGTTGACTCTCCTCCCTAGGGCGTATCTTTCTGCCGAAGCAGAATCTGATTCTGAGCTTTTTCAGTTTTGGGCCCGACACTATTGCCGAAAATTAGGGCTTTCCACAGAAGTGGAATTTTTGAGTGAGTCCAAGCCTGGATTGATATCCTCCTCAAAATCAAAGTTTAGAGATCAAGATCAAAGCATTTGGTTGGACAGAACTCCAAGAAAGTCAAACCCTAATCTACTCTTGAACCAACACTGCAAAAATTCAGCTCCAAATCCAGATACGACATCTTGACCTGGTAAGATCTAAATATTTTGTATTTCCATTTGAGGTTCTCAGTTAAGATGTCTCATCATACCAAGCTTGATGAAAATCTTGAGGGAGATGATAACTTCTGAGCCTGGAAGTATAGGATCTCCCTGGTTCTGGAAGAAAATGAGTTGGACTCCTACATCAATGAGGAGTTTCCAGTTCCAGAGGAAGATGAGGCTAAGGCCTTACATAAGAAGAAGTTAGTAATGGAAAAGAGGATTATTGCTGATTCAATCAAGGATCACCTCATACCACAGGTTTTCCTCCCTCAAGACAGCTAAAGCTATGTTTGATGCCCTAACCAAACTGTTTGAAGGAAAGATGTCTATGAAAATGAAAGATGTCTTGTTTGTACCAAGACTAAAGAAGAATCTTCTCTCCATATCGGCACTGGATGCAAAAGACATGAGGGTTTCATTTGTAGATGGCCAAGTCCTCATGTGGCCAAGAGGAAATACTATTGATGATGCAATAGTAATTGGAGAACAAGAAGGAGGATTATACAAATTAAAGGGCCATCCAGAACAAGCTTTGGTCCATGACACAGTAGAGCCAAATGAACTTTGGCATAGAAGGATTGCACATGTGCACTATAGAGCACTACCACTTGCAAGCAAAGCTGTTGAACGTCTTCCAGAAATTCAAGCAAAACATGAAGGAGTCTGCAAAGGATGTGCGAAAGGAAAGAACACAAAGAAGACATTTCCAAGTAGTGAAAGCAAAGCAAAAGGAATATTGGAAATCATTCACTCCGATGTATGCGGTCAAATGTCATCCAGTTCTTTAAGCGAGTATGTATACTATGTTTATTTTATTGATGATTATTCTAGGAAGAAATGGATATACTTTATGAGGAACAAAGATGAAGTTTTCAGCAAGTTAAAAGAATTCAAAGCCTTGATCGAGAACCACACAGAAAAGAATATCAAGACCTTTCGATCAGATAATGGTGGAAAATTCACATCAAATGAATTCAAAGAGTTATGCAAAGATTCAGGGATTAAGAGGGAGTGATCCACTCCATATAATCCACAACAGAATGGGGTTACAGAAAGGAAGAATAGAACTATCATGGAAGTTGCAAGAGCAATGCTTCATGATCAAGATCTTCCCATGCATCTATGGGCAGAAGCTGCCACAATAGTGGTGTATGTACAAAACCATACTCCACATAGAGTACTCAAGAACAAGACACCTGAAGAAGTCTTTTCCAGCAAGAAACCAAAAGTTAGCCATCTCAAAATATTCGGCTGTCCAATGTACCTTATACACATTTCGAAAGAAAAGAGGACAAAGTTAGACCCTTCAGGAAAGAAGGGTATATTTGTGGGATACTCTAAAAGCTCGAAGGCTTACAGAATATACTTCCCAGATTCAAGAAGATCAACATCAGCATGGATGTAACATTTGATGAAGACTCAGCTTACAACAAATCCCAAAAGAGACCCGTTGAAGATCCTGAAGAATCATAAGCACCCAGAATTCATGACACAACCATGAACGAAGAAACTCAAGAAGAAGATCGAGAATTTGAAGAACCTCAAGAACCTGTAGATCCACCTCAGGAGAAGAATCCTCACAAGAGGAAACCTGCTTGGGTATGAGAAGCTATCCAAGGTGCGGAAAGATACGGGGCTCCAGAAGAGAATCACAAAGAAAGAAAGAGGACTAGGTCCTACTTTGGGTATGTAGCTTTATTGTGTGACTTTATCAATAAAGAACCTTCCAACTATGAAGAAGCGATAGAACGAAAAGAATGGAAGGATGCTATGATCGAAGAGTATCAATTGATCATGAAGAATGATATTTGGGATGTTGTCCCAAGACTAGAAGGGAATTCTGTTGTAACTTCCAAATGGATCTACAACATCAAGCATGCTGTAGATGGAAGCATAGAAAAATATAAAGCAAGATTTGTGGCTCGTGGATTCTCACAAAAAGAAGGAATAGATTATGAAGAAACCTTTGCACCTGTAGCGAAATACACTTCCATCAGATCAGTACTAGCTCTGGCTATAGTGATGAAATGGAAGATACACCAAATGGATGTTAAGACTACTTTCTTGAATGGTGTAGTGGAAGAGGAAGTGTATATAGAGCAACCACTCAGTTTTGAGACACATGACAGGGAGTCTCATGTGTGTAGATTAAAGAAATCCCTGTTCAATTTGAAACAGGCACCCAGGACATGGTACGACAGAATTGATGGTTTTCTATCTAGAATCCAACCTTTACTACAAGGTTGAAGATGGAAACCCAGTGATGCTCCTACTATATGTAGATGATCTGTTTGTAATAGGTATGGATGGGTTGATTGCTGATATGAAGAGGAAGCTTGCTGCTGAGTTTGAAATGAAGGACTTGGGTATGATGCACTATTTTCTAGGCATGGAGCTGTGGCAGAATGCGGATGGAATATCCCTCGGACAAGGGAAGTATTTAGTAGAGATCCTGAAGAGGTTTGGGATGATGGACTACAAGGCCATGACCAACACCTATGGCATCAAACTTGAAGCTATTGAGTGGTGCTTCATCAGAAGTGGTTGATGCTATGATGTATCATCAGATGATTGGGTCCTTGATGTACCTGATGAACACGAGACTAGATATTTGCTTTGCTGTGAACACCTTGAGCTAGTTCCTGACAGATCCGAGACATGTTCACTTGATTGTTGCAAAGCATATTCTGAGGTACCTAAGGGGTACAGTTGATTATGGGCTCAATTATGAGGCGAATCAGAAGATTAACCTGGAGGGTTATGTTGATTCAGATTGGGCAGGCAGTGCCATTGATAGGAAGAGCACTTCAGGGTGTTGCTTCAGTATGGGATCAGGTGTGATCTCTTGGTTTAGCAGGAAGCAATCCTGTGTGGCACTAAGTATAGCTGAAGCAGAGTATGTTGCAGCTTGTTCATCTAGTTGTGAGGAAGTATGGCTGAGGAAGCTACTGTCTGATTTATTTGATATCCAGTTGGATGCTACTTGCATACATTGCGACAACCAGAGTTGTGTGAAGTTGTTGGAGAACCCGGTGTTCCATGACAAGTCGAAGCATATCAAGATC
Organism: Pseudotsuga menziesii; assembly: GCA_001517045.1. Lineage (NCBI taxonomy): Eukaryota > Viridiplantae > Streptophyta > Pinopsida > Pinales > Pinaceae > Pseudotsuga > Pseudotsuga menziesii. Next base: position 44,749 of record LPNX011151473.1, read on the forward strand.
AAGTATCATTATATCAAGGATATGACGTAGAGGGTAGCAGTGAAGCTCCAGTATGTTGCGACAGATGGACATATAGATAATGTGTTGACAAACCCATTAACTAGAGTGAAGTTTGAGTACTTCAGGGAGAAGCTTGGTGTTCTCTAGATCGAGGTTCCCTCCAAAGGGAAGTGATGAGTCCGTGAGCCATTCTGGCATGGTAAGAGGATTGGTTCCTTCCATGGTCAGATGTAAGGGCTGAGGCATTCTATCATGGTGAGAGGATTGGTTCCTTCCATGTCAGATGTGAGTGCTGAGCCATTCTGATGTGACTGTAGGATTGGTTCCTACATGACCATATATAAGCGTTGAATGCCATTCTTGGAATGGAGGTAGCTGGTTAGTTACCAGGAAAGTTCAGTCTGGGACTGAGAGCCATTCTAATGTGACTGTAGGATTGGTTCCTACATGATCAAATGTGAGTGCAGAGCCTTTCTAACATTGGTTATCAGATGTAAGTGCAGAGCCTTTCTAACATTGGTTGTCAGATGTAAGTGAAGAGCCCTTTCGGCATGGAGGATTGCTTCCTCGCATGGTCGAATATAAGTGCTAAGCCTTTCTGACATTGGTCGTTAGATATGAGTGTTGAGCCTTTCTGACATTGGTTGTCAGATTTAAGTGCAGAGCCTTTCGGCATGGAGGATTGGTTCCTTGCATGGTCGAATGTAAGTGCTAAGCCTTTCTGACATTGGTTGTCAAATGTAAGTGTTGGGCCTTTCTGATAGGATTGTGGGATGTGTTCCCACATGGTCAGATGTGAGTGTTGGGCATGCCTTTCTGATATGATTATAAGATTGGTTCCTACATGATCAGATATAAGTGTTGGGAGGGCCATTCTGACTTAGGGTCAGATATAAGTGTTGGAAGAAGACCTACATGGAGGCTAGGCCTACAACCAGCATGAAAAAGGGATGGCTCTGTAGAACTTCCTATGATGAGAAGAATCAAGAGATAGCACCCGTAATGATGATCCAACAAAGATGTTCCAGAACCAGAGATGATCCAGATCCAGTGATGATCCAGATCCAGTGACGATGATCCAGATCGAGTGATTATCCATATCCAGATCCAAATGAAGATGACTTGAAGATGAAGATGACTTGAAGATGACTTGAAGATGACGAGTACTCGAGGATGATCCAAATGATACCGAGAAGAAGGCTTGTGCTGATAAATTGTGTCAAGAGAATACCTTCCTAGTTAAGAGGGAGTGTTGACGTAATTGTAACTTCATAATGTATTCACTTGTATTTCTTATGTATTGTACCTCGATGTTTATTTCGGGAAGTGTTTGTAATGTAATTGACTCATTTCATGCCTCGATGTTCTAATCAGGAGTTTCTATAATGTAAACAAGTCATGTCAAGTCAATCTAGGTAACCCTCCTATTGTTCAAGGGTTAAAGTTCCAGCAGTTTCGGGGCACTAGGGTTGTTAGAATCACCTAGTGAAGTTGGCCCTAGTGAGTTATTGTCAAGTTAGGAATTAGTATAAATAGAAAGTGAGCCTCTTTATTTATCACACACATAGTTGTAGCGCATAGCTGAGGGAGAAGAAGTTGTTGGGGTCAGAAAGAAAGAGGCTACTGCTGTTGGGAGATCATCTTACTATTTTGGGTTTTACTTTTGGTGTTGATTCTATCTCTGAGGAAATTTCGGGGTTTTCTCCATTTATGTTTTCCCCAAGGAAAAACACTGTGGTCATTGTCTCTTGTGTTTGATTATTGTGATTTTTATTCTCTTAGTTAAAAGATCCTAATATAATGCTAGCTTAATGTTAAAAATCTAACAGAAGATAGGTTGGAATTTCGTAGCTTGGTGAATGTATTGAATGACCTAGTTAAGGGATAGAAGGAAGTATTGCATGCAATAAACAGATTGGCTCTGAAAATAGAACTGGGTCATAGCAGTATACCTCTTTCATATGTAGATAGACATTCCATTAGTAGTAGTGGGAAGCATGCTTACAATAACATGCAAAACACACCCCATATATATAACGAACCTTCCAGCAGACCTTTTATGCCTCACTTCTTGGCAGATGCAGTATCAAGACCAGTCATGCCGGTAGAACCTAGTGAACCATTTGGAGTTTACTTATAGGAGTACAGGTATTTTGGAGATGAGTTCCATGCAGCAATGCCATTCTCATACTTCTTCAATATGAAAAGTAGGAACCGACCAAGAAACGTTAACAGAGGATTTACCCAGAATTATGAGTTGTAAAAAGACTTGGGCAAATTGGCCATCCCTAACTTTGATGGGACTCATAAAGGTTCAGTGAGGATATGGATCTAGAAGTTGGATACTTACTTCCAACTCAACGCTATTACGGAGACAGATTCCATTAGATTGGCTACTTTACATCTAGATGGAGAGTCTCATGAGTGGTGGTACCAGGTTTAAAGTGTGTACATTTTTCTTTTTCTTTTTGGACATAGTGGGGGGTAAATGAATACACTACATAATTATCTTGTTAAGAAAACATTGTATTCGCCATGAAAAGATAAGCAAGATCTCCCTTCTCTAGTGTCTCAATTCGCCTATCATGTGAAACCCTAGCTCCTAGTGCCCCCTTTCTCTCAAATAAAAATCTTTAGTTAAAAATAAGTTATACAAGGAGATGATTGTAAAAAATAATTTAATATTAATTTACAATTTGTAAAATATTTATCTTAATGTCCAACCTAAATAAATCACATTAATTCAACTATTAACCTAAATTATTAAAATAATCTAACTATGTAACCAAACTATTTAAATATAATTATAGTGTTAGTAAATTATCTTAAATAATAATAATTTTAAAAACATATAAGATATCTATGTTGATATCACAACTATGCACAATACTTGTGTCTTTGTCTTATTATTCCCTACCTTGCAGGGAATTACGTATTCGATTCATTTTTTACAGTCATGCCCATCAATTATAATATTTCATGCTACGCCTTTTCAAGAAATCAAGTTGTTTTCCTAAGTATATCACCGCCACCATATTATTGTGAAATGTCCTTTTCATTTCTAGTAGCGATCCTCACAACCGATAGCCCTAATAAATTGTGCATCGATGCTTGACAACTAAAAACCCTTACTAAGGCCTGGAATTTGACGGCCTACCAAACATTTTTTCATTTTTTAAACGTATTTGACAGTTTAAAAAAATGTTGACACGTCAACAACTACATGCAGTCAAATTTTCATACTGTAGATTTGACGGTTTCTACGTTATGGCTCCCGTCATAAATTTTAATAAGCGTGAGTTTGAGGTTTCCATGGGAATTGGGAAGGTCTCTTGACGTGTCTGTTTGCTAGTGTCTCACGCCATGTCAATGGCCCTTTACCCCATCTACATATGAATGTTTGGTTTCTTTTTGTCTTTGATTAAAGGCTCACATTTAAAGTGAAGTCTCCACCACTTTGCCATTGTTTTTCCATAAATCAATTCCTATCTTGGTTTGCAGGTTAACTCTTCCCCAAATTTCTAAACAAGACAATTATGTATATATGGGCATGAATGTTTTTTCCGCAGAGGAATCATATAGCAAAGCCCTTTCCATTAGCTCTTATCTCACCTTAACGCAATGGGTCATCATAAATTAAATGGCCTTCCCTTAGCTCATAGTATGTTGTAGATAAGGGAATGAATGTTAACTCTTCCCATATTTCTAAACTTGAGAATTCTGTGTATAAGGGTCTGAAAAAAATTGTGGAGTTTTTACATAGTTCTATAATATGGCATTCATATGCATTTGGTATTTTACTTATTTAGACATGTGAATGTATTTGGACTTTACTTAGTCAAATGGGATAATTCAAGAAAACTTAAAAGCTACATTCAAATTGCCATTTTATTCTTTGAATTGGATGAAATATATATCTGTAATATAATTTCATAACATGATTGAACATTTTTTTAATTTTATTTCAATGTTAACATAACAATTTTGTTTTTAAAAAATTGAGTATTTATAATAAAATTGCAAATTGGAATGAACAGATTGGTACAAAGCCACAAATGGAATGAATTGCTTCGTTTCAAACTGAACTTCAACTTAAGCCTAAGCGATAATGGAAGCATCCAAAATTTCAAATGCTTTAAGCCACAACTTTAAGTATTTTTTTATTAATTTTATGAAAGTTATAATTTAAATTGTTATTAAAAAGAAAAAAAATTATAATACAAATTACAAACATTTTATTTATAATAAATGATTGTTATGATGTATTATTCCATTTTTTTAATAGAAAAATTTATGTAATAAAATAAACTTGTAAAATAAATATAAACTAATTTGACAGTCAAAATTTTGGATAAAAACACTTAAAGTGACTATCATAGGACACATAATAATGATTAGAGGGTTGGCTGTAATGTTGCTTGACAGTCAAATTGGAGGGAATATACCATGAATAACACATCCAAATATGGATCAATATCTCAAGAGGAGGTAAATACCCAACACTTTTTTCCTTTTTCGTATTATTGCTATGCATTCAAAGTACACAAAAACGATTGTGATTTCTGCTTGTAATACTATTTATTTTTCAACATTGAACAACAATGGGTTTTTGGGAAAATGCATTTTATATCCTCATGTATGCAAATCTCTGAAGATATTAAATTGTTGAGTTTAGGTGTTTTTCAACTTCTGAATAACTACACACAACTATATACAAGACTGCAATATACAAATAGTAATGGCCATCCAAATGGGTCTGGGTCGAATGAGAGGTATACAAATGGATGTTGAATAAATGAGCTTGACAAATGGATGTTGAATTTTACTCTTGCACATGGTGTTGGAATGCATGTGGGTTCATCTAATTTTTTATGTATTTGTATTGGGTTGTTGAATTAACAGTTTCATGAAAGTCTTGTGTTTTGCAAATATTGATGCACTGACATGACTGCAATTCTTGGCAACTGTAAATTGTGGGTGGAGCCCTTCCCTCATTATTTCATGTGTCAGGTGGACCAACATTCTTTGCAGGTACATGTTTTTAAGGATAATTTGCATCAAAACTTAGGTTCGAGATAACATTGCTCACTGTATTCTCTCAGATTTTCATTCTCTTCTGTATAAACCCACTCTAGCTTTTCAGCCCAAAGAAAGCATTCATGTTTGGTTGTATAGAGATAATAGCATCTCTAATACCTGCTTGGATTCTATCGATAGAGAGTGAATTCATGTTATTGGATTCTATCAACAGAGAGTGAATTCATGTTATTGGATTCCTAAATTGAAACTAACAATATTTTTAGCTAAACACAGCAACCCTTCATAAAAAAAACATTCTAGCTAAACACAGTAACTCTTCATAAAAAAAATGGTATTTTCAATCAATTCAAAATTCCACAAAACCCTTGCAACAAATTTACATTAACCTTTCACAAAAATGGCATTTTCAATCAATTCGAAATTGCACAAAATCCTTGCAACAAAGTTCCATTACCAGGAGAACTTAGGTCACAGTATAAATTTGACCTAGCTCTGGATGGGATATTTTTCCTATGAAGGAAGGTGCTATTTAGTAACAAATATCTACATGGCTAGTTGAACTCTTCCATGTTGAGCTTGACCGTGCGTTTTTTAAGGCTTCGTGTGAAGCTACTGGATTAGTGTAGTCCCTTACAAAACTATATTTTAGTAAAATATTATGTATTTTTATTTTAAAGGTTTATTTCTAACAATGCTTTCAATTTTTAGAATATGAAGCTATGTTGCTCATTAGTTTTCTTTTTCTTTAAAATAATTCAAAATTTACTTTTTATAAAACTACTCCAAACTTACTTTTGAGCTTAATTAGGACATTCATAAATATTACTTTCTATCTTAATTAGGACATTCATAAATAAGATGAGACATTAATTTACATAATCCTAACAAACTCAATATTAATTGAATTGAAGATTTCATTATATTATTGAAGATTATATTTTCATCATTTTCTATTAAATAGATTGAAGAAAGATTTTTTAAATGATATATATTATTTTAATATATAATCTAATTTTAAATTAGTGTTTTATGATTAAAATTTGGCTTTATTACATATCTTTGTATCTAATCTTCATAAGCACTTGTCACTTTAAGGATCTATAATTTTTTAAAAGTGTAGAAATGTTAGTGAATCTTATTAATTTGTAAATTTCCAACCATAAAATGTTGGGCTGTATTTTTCTAAAAGATTCAAATTTATGAGTGATTTATATAGTTTATGAACAATTTTGGTGATTTTTAGAGTAAAACTTTTTTATCCCATGAAATTTTGGTGAATCAAATTAGAAAAAAAAATGGAAATTGACCAATAGTTTTTGGAAAATAAAATAAAATAAAATTAGCCATGAGATAAATTTGTACCCTAGAAATTTTTCTTCCAAGTGGTAATAGAGGCTACACAAAAAGACTTGATAATATTAATGACCCTAATTATGAATCCATTGTGGGATGATCAACCAAGGACAAGGTTCTGTATGGAGCATCGAGGCATAATCATGGGTGGATTCCAAGAATCATGGCCAAGCTAATTATGTATTAGATTTTTGGTATGATGGTGGAGATAACTTTGGATATTCCTCTTTAGAAGTATTAAAGTTTACTCCAACAAGACAAAATTCTCTAGTTGTTGGCTACCTGGACCTCCTTTTGAAATGTTTTCTATGAGTCTCACCTTTTTTACTAGAGTCAAGCCCTTGAATCTCATGTAGGTAACTTCCTTACTGCTCTTCTCATTGTCCAGGTTTGACTTGTTCATCCCTCATTCTTGGTTTGCAACGCCCCTTTCATCTAGTTCACTCCTTCTCTTTCGACACTTTTAGGGGTTCTACCTTGCTTGGATTTGCACCTTTCTTGGTGCTCCCTCAGTCCCCTTTGATTAAATTTTGTGGGATCCCTCCTATCTCTTGGAAAGATATGGAAAGAAAATGAAGAGGAAAGTGAAGAGGTGTAGGTGATAGGTGAATCCCTTGTGGGTGTGTCAAGCGAGAATCCATGAAAGGAACAACAACTTACTAGTGAGAAATCCCAGAGCACATTAAAATGTAAAATCTTGTAGGCTGAGAAAGAGGTGAAACTAGAAAAGCTTATCTCCATCAAGACCAAGTTGAAGGTGATATGAGTAATTGGGTACTCGATATACACTCCTCAAACACCAAGGATACCAAATGATTCAAAATAGTTCCATTGCACAAAAATCTAAAAGCTTTAATGGGAAAGACATGGTTATAGAATCATTATGCAAACAATGGAATACTATTGGATGCTCTTGAGGTGTAGCTCAAAATTCAGGATGCCAAACACAATGTTGTCCAATAGATTGACTATGGAGTTGGGTTCATGGAATATTTGTATGCTTTCTCTTATGATACAAAGGTTCGACCAGTCACAATCCCAATCCTTATTCCCAATCCTTGATGATGAATAGGAAACGTAATAGTCCCTACGTTAACTCTTTATATGTTTTGATTATTAGTTATAGTTGTAGCTATCCATTGTTAGGCAATTGTCTTTTAACTATTAATAGGCATAGGAACATTGAAGACCCTTACAATAGTAACAAGTATATTTAAACTGATAAACTTTTGTTTTGTTGTTGATTTAGTTTTAATTTAGCAAACCAACAATTTAAAACCATATGGTTATGTTAGTATTACTATAAATTTAAGTAACTTAAAAAAAATTAAATAATTTTAATTAAAATAAAAATATGTTTAAATATCACCTCTTTTAAAAAATGGACTAAAGATACTAAGATACAATAAATGGACAAGTTGCTCAAAATTAATGCTAGCCAAAATACTTGGCTTATTATAAATATTAAAAAACATATATTATAGAGCAAAATTTCTATAATTAAATGGTTCATGATTTGAGTGGAAAACAATTATTCAAAAGTTGTTGGAATATCAAAGCAAATCATTTTTAAAAGAGATAAAATAAGACCAACATAGATCCATCTTAACTTTGGCTCTATCAAGCACCAAATCCCTTGAGGAATTTTAGGACTCTAAAAAGGGGTTTGCACCTCAATGGATTTGATCCCTCTCATCACTTGATAGAGATAGAGTTAAGATGGATCTATATTGGTTTATGAATATGCAATTATTATAAAACTAATATCTAACTAATTGTTCAATTATTAACTTAAAAAGTGCATCATCTAATAAATTTTAGGTTAATAATCATTCAAGCACCATCTATTCCAATTTGGGTATCTTACAAATTAGTCAAATTTGCATTAATTAATTAATCAATTATGAAGTAAGATAGTTATTTCCCAAAACTAATATCTAACTCCTTGTTCTATTATTAAGTTAAAAATACATCATCCATTATAATTTCCATTATAATTGTCCATGCACCAACTATTCCAATTGGGAATCATGTTGTAAATTTGCTAACACTTAAATCCTACAAATAAGCAAAAAATTAATTAATTAATTAATTATAAATTAAAATAGTTATTTACCCAAATTTAATGTTTGAATTGCAAATTATTATATGTTGTAAAGTGTAACACATAATTCCTGCAAATAGGCAAAAGTTGCATTTAGTCATTGATTATGAAGTAAAATATTTATTTACCCAAATTTAGTTAGTCATTCATTACTTATGAGGTAGAATGCTTGCAATTTACCCAATTATTGATTAATTTGCAATTATCAAAAAACTAATAACTTATTGTTATATTATTAAGTTAACGATACATAATCTAATATATTCATCCACATGCCAACTACACTGATTTACTTTGTTTTGGAATGGGAAATGATAACACATTAACCCTACAAATAGATAAAAATTACATTCATTCATTGATTACTAAGTAAAATAGTTATTCTTAATATGTATGCAATGGTTCTATTGTGAATATATATTTCTCTTCTAAATCAAATCAAGGAAAAACTAAGTGATACACAAAGATTTAGTTGTCTTGTAAATATGTATGAAAAGATTTATTTAGAATGTGAGGATGTGTGAATGGAAATTGAAATTCAATGTTACCGTTTGGGGCATGTTAGTTAGTTAACCTCACCTTCCATGCCACTTATAATGGAGGATTACAACCATATTTATATGGTTTTTTATATGCAAATACAACTAGCAAAAAAATTCAAGTAAAATAGTTATTCTTAATATGTATGCAATGGTTCTATTGTGAATATATATTTCTCTTGTAGATCAAATCAAGGAAAAACTAAGTGATACACAAAGATTTAATTGGGTAAGTCAAAGTGAGAGAAGTGAGAGAAATCAAAGTTATAGATGTAATAGCAACAATTAAAAGATCTGTGAGGAACCTCCTACAATAAACAATGAAAAATGCATGATACAATAGAAATAGCAGAGCACATAAGAGATTTTATTGATCACGAGCCACTTCAAGGGGGAAACCTCATTTGAGAAAGCTCAAAACAAATAACTCTTGGATGCCTTCATCGGCCTCAACACTTCATTATATACTAAGTCTAATCTAGACAACTATTGCTCCCCATGAATGTGGGATAATACAACATATTAACTGGATGACTTAACAAATATTACTCCCCATGAATGTGGGATAATACAACATACTAACGGGACGAATTACGAAGCATATGCGTCCAACAAAATATACTAATGAAATAAAGAGGAGGGCTGACACGGGTTCTTAACATCCCCTCCCTCTTCGAAAAGCTTTGTCCTCAAAGCTTTAAATGTGGAAAATGTTGTTGAATCTGAAGGAGTGGTTCCCATGTAGCATCCTCTAGTTGCATGGCGTGCCACTAAATTAAGACCTATGTGATGGACTGAGAGCAAAGATGACGAGTGTGCTTATTGAGGATGGCCTCCGACTCCAAAATGATGGATCCTTCATTATCCAGTTATGGTAAAACATTTTGTCCTTTGATGTTTGTGCCAATCACTTTCTTAATACATACATGAAATATTGGGTGAATGGGAGAAGAAGGAGGAAGTTCCAATTTATAAGCAACAGACCCAATCTTCTACAGAACCTTATATGGCCCATAGAAATTTGGACTGAGCTTCTGATTCCCTTTGAGTTTTAAGGAGGATTTCTTGTAAGGATGTAGACAAAGAAAAACCATATCACCAACTTGAAAAGTGTGCTCAGAATGGTGTTGATCGGGTCGTTGTTTCATGCGATTTCTTTCCATGTGAAGATTGTCCTGTAGAATGTGAAGAATTTGATCTCGATTTCAAAGAACCATGTCAACTTCCTGAACTAGTGAACTATTGGGGGATGTATGGAAGGAGTATTGGAGATTCCTGGACATAAATTGCTTCATATGGAGTCATTTTATATGTAGTATGGTAGGAAGTATTGTACCACCATTCAACGAGAGGGAGCAACTTTTCCCACTGATGTTGTTGTTCAAAGGTGAAGCAACGAAGATAAGTTTCCAAACATTTGTTGATGAATTCAGTATGACCATCTATTTTTGGGTGATATCCTGAACTCATATTCAGTTTGATTCCAGTGAGGCGAAATAGTTCGGTCCAAAAATTAATGGTGAAGGTTGTGTCATGGTCTGAGGCAATGGAAGAAGGGATTCCATGAAGACGGAATATATGGTCCATGAAAATTTGTGCGGCTGAGGAGGTAGTATATGGATGGATGAGAGCACAAAAATGATTATATTTAGAGAGCCTATCAACCACAACTAAGATCATGGTCTTCCCTCCATATTTAGGGAGCCCTTCAATGAAATCCATCGAAATATCTGTCTAAATCCTTGTAGGGATGGGAAAAGGTTTGAGCAATCTAGGAAGGAGTGTAGGTTCATCCTTGTGGCGTTGACAGGTAGCACATTTAGAAACCATCTGTTGATTTTCTCATTTAATTCCCTTCCAAAATAATTTATGTCATGCCCACTCATATCTTTTGAGGAACCGAGAGTGCCCTACTCATGGAGAAGCATGGAGCTCATAGAAGACCACATGTTTAAGATCTGTGCTCTGGGGAAGCACCAGAAGACCCTTGTATCTCAAAGAAGAACCATCCCAAGAGTAATGCGATACAATAGAAGGGTTACTGGCCAACAGTTGGATGATTTCAGATAGTGAAGAGGCATTGACATAGCCTTGTTGAACAGAGTGTAACCAATTTGGAATAGACATAGAAATAGCTGAAAGAGAAACATGGTCATCAAATGTGCGGGAAAGAACATCTACCCCAAGATTTTCCTTACTCTTCTTTTAAGTGATCTCATAGTCATAACCCATGAGTTTACTAACCCATTTATGTTGTGTTGGGGATGAGACCTATTGTTCCAAGAAATATTTCAAACTCTGGTGGTCAGTCTTGATGCAGAAATGATTCCGTAAGAGGTATGGTTGTCACTTCTATACTGCATGCAAAATAGCCATCATTTCCTTCTCATATGTAGAGGCAGCTAAATTCTTACCATAAAGGGATTTACTGGTGAATGCAATGGTATGTTCATCTTGAAGGAGGAAAGCACCAAGTCCATTGTTACAAGCATCACTCTCAATAATGAAATGATTGGAAAAATCGGGCATAACTAGAACAGGTGCAGTACACATAGCCTGTTTCATATTGTCAAATGCACACTCAACAACATGTGTCCATGTAAAATCATCCCTTTTCAATAGAGTTGTTAATCGAGCTGCAATATTCCCATAATCCTTGAAAAACTTGTGGTAGAAGCCAGTCATTCCCAAAAACCCATGAAGGCTCTTCAGTGTCTGAGGATGCAGCTAGTTTTTCATTGCATCTATTTTAGCAAGATCTACATGAACCCCTTGTGTTGAAACAATATGCCCGAGATACTCTACTTCCTTCTTCCTAAAAACACATTTAGACTATTTGGCACGGAGATGACGATCACAGAAAGGTTGCAATACAAGATCCAGATCTTGGAGATGCTCATCCCATGTTTTACTATAGATGAGGATATCATCAAAGAATACCAGAATAAAGTTTCACAAGTAGGCACGGAATATTTTATTCATCAATGCCTAGAATGTGGAAGGAGCATTCGTGAGGCCAAATGGAATGACCACAAATTCATAGTGGCCATCATGTGTGTGGAAAGCTGTTTTAGGGATGTCATCCTTATGAACCCGAATTCGATGATACCCTAACGAAGATCCAACTTGGAGAAAAAATGAGCACCATGAATCTCATCTTGAAGCTCATCAACAACAGGAATTGGAAACGTATCCTCTATTGTGATGTGATTAAGTGCTAGAAAGTCAATGCAGAGGTGCCATGACCCATATTTTTTAGGACAAGGAGAACGAGTGAAGAGAAGGAATTGGTACTAGGGCGAATAATACCAAGCTTCAGTAAGTCCAAATAAGCATCTCAATCTTTATCTTGTGGTGAAACAGGTAGTGATAGGGCCTGATGTTGGGAGGGACACTTCTAGGAAGGAGCAGAATACGATGGTCCTCTGGCCTTGAACATGGAAATCCCATTGGATAAGAAAAAACACATACATATCGATCCAAAATTTGTTGTAGATCCAAGGGAGTAGTTGAGACCGTTGAAGGTTGCATCTGAATGAAATGGAGCTGAGCGATGACACCATGTGAATTGTTCTTAAGGATATTCTCCATGCGATGTGGAATGATGATGCTGAGAGACCCTGGTTGTAGGCCCTTCAATGTGTGTTTTTTCCCATTAACTGAAAACTGCATCCACAGTTCAGCAAAATCCCATAAAATGGGTCCAATTGTGTGTAACCATTGAGCTCCCAAAACCACATCGCATCCATCTAAGGTAAATTCAAACATGTTAGAGTGCAATTTATAATCCCCAATAGAGATTCATACATTACGACACTTCCCTTTACAAGGTAAGGTTCCCCCATTAGAAATCATGACTTCAAAGTTGGAGCAAGGATGGAGAAAACAATCATCCTATTTGGAGATATTGGGGTCAAGAAAGTTATGAGTGCTACCAGAATCAATGAGTATTGTAAGAGGGAGATTTTTTAAGAAATCTCTGACCCGCATGGTTTGTGGGGTGGTGACTCTGGCTAATGCATGGAGAGATATCTTTGGTTAGTCGTCCTGAGCAGGAGGGTCAACAGGAAGATGTTGAATGTCGCCCTCATCATCTACTAGATCCCGAGTATTATCATAAATTTCAAGGGCAGACGGAGAATCCACATGCAGAAGATAGAGCTTATGCTCAACACATTGATGTCCTCAGGTGAATTTCTCATCACAATTATAACAAATCCCTTTTTCCCTACGTTCTTGCATCTTGGCTTCAAACAAATGCTTGATAGGAGTGGTTCTAAGAGCTGGTGAAATTTGAGGTCTTTAGGGAACCATATTTGTGAATGGAACAAAAGTGGATTTGGAGTGTTGTTGAGCCCTGATATTGTCCTCCACTAACTTATCCAACCCTAGGGATTCCATCATTATGTCAGGGTAGAACATTTTAACCTTAGATCGAATTGCATCCTTCAGACCACTAATAAAGAAAATCATGTAAAATGCATCAGGAAATCCTTCTGTGTGATTGGCCGGTTTCTCAAATTTTGTCAGATACTCCCTCACAGAGCTAGTTTGGTGAAGTTCGGTGAGTGCTCCCATGAAGTCATCAAAATTACTAAGGCCAAGTCGTTGCAAAAGGAGTTGGAAAAAATCTGTCTAGTTTGGCTCTGCATGAGCCTTGATGTACCAATGGAATCATTGAATGGCTTCATGTTCCAAATGAAAGGATACAAGTGGGACTTTATTGACATCAAAAGTGTTCTATAGACTGAAATATTGTTCTTCCTTGTAAATCCATCTAGTTGGATCATTACCATTGAGGCAAGGAAAATTAAGCTTCGACCCACAAAAGTTGCTAGAGGAAGAGAACCTAGTGTCTGCAGAAGACTCAGGCTGTCGTCGGTTTCTCATGGGTGAATGTTGAAGATGGAGGTCGAGAATTTTTTTATCCAAATCTTCGAGTTTGGTCTTGATGGTGGCAAGTTCTTCTTCCATTTTTTTATTTTCTCCTGCATGGGTGACAACCATAAGCATATTTTTTTATTTTTTATTTTTAGGGAAATGGGTAGAAAACAAAAACAGAAAGGGTTTTAGAAAGGGGAAATTTTGAGTTGGGAAAAACTCGGGTGGGTAATTGGGGTTTGACTGGGTTTTGGACACTTTCTAAGGGACAAGGAAGTAGAAAATGTGAATTTCAAACGCGGGGTGAAAGAATTGGAAAATTTGTCAGAGAGGGACAATGAAATAGAAATGGGAAATGAACACAGTGGAAAAATTTGAAGGTGATTGGATGAGAATAAGAAAAGTTATGGAAAATCCTAAAATAGATAAATGTGGAATTTCGAGCTTTGGGAAGTGGAATTTGGGATAGAGTCCTCAAGGAAGGAAATATGTAGAATGGCATTACGGGGGTTACAATGAATTTTCAAGATATATGGAGCTATATCAAAGAAGAGATGGCCAGAAATTAGTTTGTTTCCTGTTCGGTGGAAATGATCTGTGGCCATTCTGGAAATATGTGTTTTATCAACTGGAAATGGAGGAAATGATTTCTGACGGTTCTGGAAATCTGCGCTTTATCAAATGGAAATGGATATGGACCCCAAGTATGTTCAGATTCCTAAAGGTTTAAGGGATTTACTTGACCACCAATGTTGTTTAACGGCCTGCGTATTGGGGTAGTACCCCTCACTCCACGGCTCAAGTAAAACTGATAACCACTTTGCCACAAACGAAAGCTCTTGTCTTCCTCACATGTGGAACTAGTCAACCAGGTAGGGTTCGTTGCCCTTTTCACTTGGCAGATCCACTCAATGGCCAACTACTTTGAGGTTTCTGTGGTACTCCTCACAATGCATTTTAGGGCTATTCCCAAGTACTTCCCACACTTAAGCAAATATGGTTTACTCTCTTATACTAATGGATAATAACAAAGAAAAGAAGAAGAACTACTGCAATAATCATAGCGCCAAGAAGCACTACATAAGAAGAAAAAATTTGGCATAAATTCCACCCATCGAGCCCAAGAAAGTTCTCTAATACCATATGTGAGGAACCCCCTACAATAAACAATGAAAACACACAATATAACAAAAATAGTAGAGCACCGAAGAGATTTTATTGATCGAAGGCCACTTCGAGGGGGAAACCTCCTTTGAGAAAGCCCAATACAAATAACTCTTAAATGCCTTCATTGGCCTCAACACTTACTTATATACTAAGTCTAATCTAGACAACTATTACTCCCCATGAAGGTGGGATATACAACATACTCATGGGACAACTTACAATGCATATGCATCCAACAAAATATACTAACAAAATGAAGAGGAGGGTTGACATGGGTTCTTAACAAGAATAAGAAAATGGAGATGGTAATGTGTAATTTATATGTAAATGGGAATCATGAGTGCCTAGTTGTTTTTTGGGGGGTTGGATCTGAAACAATTCCCCAAGTGAAGTTCAAAGGGGGGATTGTTAGGGTTAACCTTGACTCGAGAATGAGCAAGGATTTATGTGGTATTGTAAGTGGCCTGGAAGCCAAGCTTAACTAACTCACTTGGCCAGGATGGCTGGTTTTGGGAATGAATGAAGATATTCATTGATTGTTTTTTCCTCATATAGGTTTTTCTAGGGTAAATATTGTTGTTGCTATTATGGTTGCCTTCAATTGTGTATTTATTTTCTCTCTTACATATTTTATATTTCTAACATTCAATTTATATTTATATAATGCATTTTACAATCTCGCTAGTTTAAATTTACACACAACATGTGATAGATGTGACATATCTCATCCAAGTGACATCAATCATCCACTTTAAGTTGTAGAAAGCCCTCATCAAAACATTAAAAAGATAAAAAAATAAAAAAATGATTTGTGATTTGAGTTAGAAAAAAACAAAAGTTACTAGGAATATCACAACAAATTCTTTCCAATTTTTTTAAAATTAATATTGTTGAAAATTAACATAGAAATGGAAATAAAATATATAATGCATTTTGCAATCTCGCTAGTTTAAATTTACACACAACATGTGATAGATGTGACATATCTCATCCAAGTGACATCAATCATCCACTTTAAGTTGTAGAAAGCCCTCATCAAAACATTAAAAAGATAAAAAATAAAAAAATGATTTGTGATTTGGGTTAAAAAAAAACAAAAGTTACTAGGAATATCACAACAAATTCTTTCCAATTTTTTAAAATTAATATTGTTGAAAATTAACATAGAAATGGAAATAAAATATATATATATATATATTTCAAAAACAATATATATAAAAAATAGAAACTACATTTCTGTATTTTAATTTTAAGTATTCTAATTGTATTAGAGTAATCAAGACAAAAACTTACAAATGGTATATTAGTGTCTTCAAAATTGCATAATTTTTTTAGAAAACACTCCATAAGTTATGAGTGAAGTATTTAGTTATTTTTTTATTATTAACATAAAAACATATTAAAACGGATCTATTAAATGCCAAGAGTGATCAAATTTTTCAATGTGCAAACCCCTTTTTAGAGTAGAAATGTTGACAAAGTGTGTAATGCAATGTTCATGGTTTTAATTTATCTTTTTTTTTTGTTCGATTTCTCATCACTTAGGGTTGGTAGCAATGAACCATTGGTTAAGAAATGCAACCCAACATACGTAGACCACACCAACCCTTAGCATGGTTGAGTTTTGTTATGTCTCCTCCCAACTAGATCACCTGTACGAGGAATTGAACTTGGGTTGCTCTGCTAACGAGACCCACACCTTAACCGAATGAGCTAGCAAAAATTGACGATGGTTTTAATTTATCTCATTTGTGTAGTTTTATATATAATCATTCTCAATATTTTAAATCTACTGAGGTTGATGTGTTATTTTTATAATATTTTATTGTTTTTTATAAGGGACATGTGTTTGCTCTAGGATGAGCACGAAAGGAGTTACACATATCCTCCCTACTAGGATGTAGAATATGCCTCTTTAGCCCAACAAGAGGGATCAAATCTCTCAATGTACAAACCCTTTATTAGACTGGAAATGTTGAGGGAGTGTGTAATGCAATGTTTATGGTTTTATTTTATCTCATTTGGGTGGCTTTATATATATTCAGTTCTAAATATTTTAATTCGAATTTGGGTCGACATGTTATTTTTTATAAAAAACACGTTTCAACTCTAGAATAAGCATAGAAAAAGTTACACATTTCCACTCTACTAAGTTGTAAAATGCACCTCTTTGATTTAAATAAATAAAAATGATAAAATAAAATAATATTAATCATTGTTAATACTATGCCTTTGATCCCAGCCATTTATTTATACCAAAAAAAAGCTATAAAGAAAGGGCTCGGACCAAATGGATAACATTAACAACGATTAATTTACATATACTCTTTTCCGCTTTTTGTTTTGAATGATTTTGGCAACCAATAAGCATAAGCTGTAATGCATACACGGTTAGAGCAAGTATATGATGTATATGTGAACAAATATTTTCATACGTACTTTATTTTTGGGTGTTTATTGTTTGATTTTTTCTTTTGGAAAACTTGAGATCTCTTTCTAACTAGTTCCAGAGTTTGAAAACAAATTATGGCTAAACACAAGTAACCTTTCACAAAAACGGTCTTTTCAATCAATTCGAAATTCCAGAAAACCCTTGCAACATAGTTACATTAACCTTTCACAAAAATGGTCTTTTCAATCAATTCAAAATTGCAAAAAAAATTCTTGCAACAAAGTTTCATTACAAGGAGAATTTAGATCACAATATTACTATGCAATTTTGACCTAATTTTGGATTGAATTTTCTTCTGAAGGAAGGTGTTATTCAGTAATAGATATCTACATGGCTATTGAACTCTTCCATGCAGGGGTGGGGGGTGGGCTAAGCTTGACAGTTTGTTTCTTTAAGCCTTCATGTGAAGTTATTTTTTTCTCAAACAATTAAAATAAGATAAAAGAAATAAAATAAGATACAAAGATAAAAAAAATCATAAATTTACAAACCGTATACAGTATGAGTGAAGTATTTAGTTATTTACCTAGCCAAGAGGGATCAAATCTCTCAATGTGCAAACTCATTTTTAGAGTGTGGTTTTAATTTATCTCTTGTTTTGGGTGGCTTGATTTTTTGGTGTCTCCTCTCAACTAGCTCACCCCTAAAGGGAATTGAACTTGGGTAGCTTGTTGACCGGACCCACGCCTTATCCAAACGAGCTAACTAGAATTGACGATGGTTTTAATTTATCCCATGTAGTTTTATATATATGCCCTTCTAAATATTTTAAATCTAATTTTGACATGAAACTTTTATATTTTTTATTATTTTTTATAAAAGACATGTGCCAACTCTAGGATGAGCACAAAATGAGTTACACATCTCCCCCCTACTGGGTTGTAGACTGCATCTCTTTGGCCCAAGGTGATGGATTAAATATCTCAATGTGCAAGCCTTTTTTAGAGTTTAAATGTTGAAGAAGTGTGTAATGAAATGTTTATGGTTTTAATTTATGTGTAGTTTAATATGTCATTTTAAATACTTCAAATTTAATTTGGGCCCACATGTTATTTTTATAATATTTTATTATTTTTTATAAAGGACACATGTAAGCTCTAGGATGAGCAATGAAGGAGTTACACATCTCCCTCCTACTGAATTATAAAATGGGCCTCTTGAATTCATAATTGTCTATCTTGATAAGATTAATGTGGATAATCTTAATCAAAATAGGCCTTCATCATATCATGAGTGAAGCAAGTTATTTCATTTGTTTCATTATAAGGTCAATGAGATTATCAATTCTTATCCCCTAAGAACATCTTCCTAATGGTTCTCTATGAAGAATTTAATTGAATTTGATTTATTGAGTTATTTTAAGACATTAGATTCCAAACATTATTTCTAAGAGAGAAATGAACAAGCAGATGTTTGGTTATTGGCTCCAATGGAAAAATGTTATTGACAACCTTAAGAATTGGACTGGGGACCATTCCCTCAATGAATTCAGGAGTCCATCTAAATGGACATGTTTTGTGCTTCCTATTTATTTGAAGTTTGAATATTGAAAAGCTATAATTGAATGAATATATGGGTTAATAGACCAGAGTATAGTGCTTTAAACTGTAAATGATTGGCTCTTCTATACAGACCAGGGGACATGCTAGAATGCATAACTCTAGTTGCTATTCAGATCTTTCTATATTGCTTTTCAACATGGAAGTATGGTTGCTGATATATAATTTTTTTTTAATGAAATTGTTTGCTATTTAGATCTTAGTTGTGAATTGTTTTTCCATGAAAAGAAAAAGATCAATAAGATTATGCAAATTTGAATATCTTTTTTTTTCCACAAAAAAAAAATCATAATTTTATATATAAGGTACACAATTACATTTTTCAGATGAACAACTATCACATATGATACATGTCCATGTTCTCAAAAGACATAACAAAAAATGCTTTACAGGAAATCATAACTTGATTACACATCAGATTACATCAGTCCAAAATTCAAAATCCAAACAGAAAGGATGTCTATATAGTAGACACACTCAATATATACAGATAATTCTGCACACTTCAAAAGATAACTTCAATTCTTCAAAATTCTGCACAAGAAATTAGTCTGCTCAAAAATATCATCACCATCAAGGTCTGCGCAAATATCATCATCATCAAGGTATGCAGAAATAAGTCTGCACAAAATATCATCACCATCAAGGTCTACACAAAATATCGTAAGTCTACACAAAATAAAGTTCAGTTGCATCAAAATCAGTCTTTGGCCCTAACCCCATCTCATCATCATCCTCCAATTCAACCTAAAAAACCTGAAAGGACTCATATGTTTCTAATGCTCAAAACTCATGAATATGCCAGTGCCCTTCAAGAACAGTTGCACCATCTTTAGCTAAAGCATCTGCTTTAAAATTTCTTTCACGATAAATGTGCTTGTAATCCACTCTTTCGAAAAGATCATAGATTCTGATGACTTCATGCAAAACCTGAGTGAGCTGCATATTTTTAATTCTGAACTTACCTAATACCCAGTTGATCACCAACTAAGAATCACCAAAAATCTACAAAGAATGACTCTCATGTTTTAGAGCCAAAGTAAGGAGAAGCTTTAGTGCAAGTAACTCTGCTAGGTTATTGGTGCCCACACCCAAGCCAGCTAAAAAGGTAAAATAATGCTCATCAGAAATATAAAGTAAACCACCAACACCACAGATTTGAGGCTCATCGGCTACCGATCCATCAAAATATGCCCATAGGGAAGATTTATCAATGATCTCTTCGGCAACAAGTCTAATATTCATAATTCTACTATCCTGTGGATAAGACCTCAATAAACCCAAACAAAAAGAAGAGGCTTGATAAGGCAAAGGATTGAAATCATCAAAACATCACTGATTTCTGGCCTTCCAGATGAACCAAGAAATAATGACAGGTAAAGATCTGATATGCCTGACCTCCACATTGAGGCACCAATTCTTCAAACAATTTATCACCGAATTACCATGCCATATATCATTAATCTTTAACGTAGACTCAATCTCAAACCAAACCCTTCTGGTAAAAGGGCATTCAACCACAATATGAAAGTTAGTTTCAACATCCATTTTGCAAAGATAGCACCTGCCAGGTCCTTCCCTTCCCTTTCTACAGAGGACATCCCAAGTAAGATTTGTACATGAAAATAAAAGCCAACAGTATATTTTTTTATTTTAGAGGACATTTAAGCTTCCAAAGCAATTTCCACCACCAAGAGATTTCCATCTCATTTATATCCCGATTCAGATGCAAATAACCAGCTTTTGGAGTGTACTTACCTGTTTTATATTGACTCCAAACCAGCAGATCAGCTTCATTATATATTCTAACATGACTGGATTTTAGCAAATCCAAATAAACATTCCAGGAAATAATTTCCTGAATATCCACAAATCCAAGAATGTCAGCATTAAGCCAACCTTGATCCATCAGAATAGATACACCTGGACAAGCAATATCTTTCAGAAAATAAAATCCAGCAGAGTGTAATTTATCAATCATAGAAGAAGGTAAACTGTGTCTCCATTTACAGCCAACCCATGGGTCCATACCAATACGAACTTCTGCTCCATTCCCAACCTTCCAAACAAGAAATTGTCCAATAAGATCAAAAGAACAAAGAACAACTTTCCAACATATGGATATACCTCTTTTTTTCTTAACAGAGACTCTAATCCAATCCAACAATGTTAAAGGCCTAATATACTTCTGAAGAGCAATCTAAATCGAAAGACCTATTCCATGAATAACATTCCACATGCTCTTTGCAGTAAGAGCCTTAGCAAATAAAGCAGGTATTTTCAACCCCCAACCCCCCATAAATTTTGGGTTTGCCAAAACCTTTCAAGAATACCAAGGTAAGCCAATAGATTCATTATTACCAAACCATAAAAAATTGAAACAGATCTTCCTGATATTTTCAATAATACCAATTGGTATCCACAAATGCATCCAATAGACCAGAATGGCCTCAAGAACAAACTTTACTAAGATTAGCTTACCTCGCTTAGACAACCACCTAAAACTTCAGTTCTTAACTCTCTTTACTACTTTAGCTATCAGTCAATCCCAATCTTTCATCAAATATCTACAGGGTTTGAGATGAAAGCCAAGACACTTCATACCACTCTCAATTTAATCAACAGAAAGTGAAAATATATTCAGTAAAGAAATCAGCTCAGATTCATCCAAACCCGAATAATAAAAAGAATATTTATCCTCATTAATAACCATCCTAGATGCTTTACAGAAGACAATCAAAACCTCATATAATGTTGATAAAGACTGTTCAGAACCATCATATACCATTACAATATCATCCACAAATAGGACATGAGATAAAGTAATATTATTGCCAAAAGAGATACCCTGAAAAGCCCCACAATCTTTAGTTGAAAGAAGAGCCCTTTCTAGACCTTCAACAACAATAAGAAAAAGTAAAGGTGCCAAAGGGCAGCCTTGTCTGAGCCCTCACCCAGATCTAAAAAAAGATGAAGCCACCCCATTAATCAATACATCAAATGAAACAGAAGTAATGATGCTCATAACCCATGTAATAAAAGGAACAACAAATCCCATTTTAGATAGTATGACCCTTAAAAAAGTTCGATTAACTCGGTCATAAGCTTTAGACAAATCAATTTTCAAGACCACCGATTTTAAACCTTTACTATGAATAGTATGCATACCTTCCTGAATAAACACCTACAGACTCATGAATCTGTCTGCCAGGAAAGAAACCAAACTGTTCACTTGAGATATATCTACCCAAAATCTTTCTGATACGAATAGAAATGATTTTCCAATGATATTATAAATGAAGTTACATAAAGATATTGGTCTAAAGTCATCAAAAGACTTTGGTGAATCAGAATTCGGAATCAAGGCTAAGAAAGTAGAATTAAATACAGCAGGAATTTTACCATATTGTCGAGAGTCCCCAATTACCCTTAACAAGTCTGATCCCATCACATCAAAAAGAGCCCTATAAACCTCCACTGGTATCCCATCAGGTCTAGGACTCTTGTAATTCTTACTCAAAGACAAAATAGACTGAATTTCCACCAATGTAACAAGAATCATAAGATCATAATTTTCCTATTCAGAAATAGAAGAAGGATAATTAATATCTGCAATCTTCATGACTTCTAGGTGATGAAGATTTTTGTCTTCCTGAAATAAAGACTCAAAACGATGAACCCTAGCCCCAACAATTGATTCAAAACCTTCAACAATATTACCCCCATCATCTACAATCTTCCATATAGAGTTTACAAATTTCATATGATTAGAAAATTTATGGAAGAAAGGAGTATTATCATCCCCACAAAGTAGCCAAGTGGTCCTGCTTTTCTGTCTACCCTCATTTTCTCTATTCAATAAAAAATTTCTCTTACGAGACTCCAACACAACCAACGATGTCGTGTTCTCTTTAGAAGAAAAACCAAATCCCACCTTATTATAGGCCTCATCCAACAATATCTCAATGTCCACTAAATCCTTAAGCTCCTGCACTTTTTTTTTAACAAACCAACAAATAGACACATCCTTAATATGTTTAAGGTTGGAAGCAAAATGCATAGCAGGGGACACACCAGTATTATCATCATAAGCACACCAAGAATTTTTCAATAAAGTAACCAAATCATCATTAACAAGCCAATGAGCATTAAACTTGAAGGGACTGTGAGCGTTCTTATCATGATTCAAAATCTGTAAAAACATAGGTTGATGATCCGAATCCCCCACACCCAACCCACTGACGAATATAAAGCTCAAAATCTAAGAGATCAACAGATACCATCAATCTATCCAAGCGTTTACAAATGTTATCTATCCCAACTCTTCTGTTAGACCAAGTAAGAAGTAACACAGTCGGAACAATATCCACAAGCCCAAAATCATCCAACCTCTTAGAAATATAATCATAAAGACAATCAATTCTAGCGTTGCTGCCCCCAAATCTCCGATAACCCCAAGGAAAAATTCAGGTCCCCACCTAAAATTAACTTAGCACATTTAAGGAACTCAAGATCCAGAAGGTTATTCCAAAACCTTTCCCTCTCCACATAGGGGCCATAAACATTAACAAAACACAATTCCATTTTAAGTTCAGTAGAATAAAGAGAAACACACAATCCTGACTCCATAGCTCATGAATTCAAAAAAAGAAGATATCGAGACCTCCAACCCAAAAGCAGAACACCTGATTCACCCTTAGCATCCACAGAGACAAAGGACCATCCAAACAACAAAGATTCCAATTCACCAGCAAACAAAACTCCATCACCCATCGTTTCTTGAAGAAACAGAACATCAATAACCTAATCAACAACCAACCTACACACTGCTAGTTTCTTAGGTTTACTAGCTAACCCCCTAAAATTTAGGGTCATCACAATCATAAGGAAACCCTGGTAAGGGAAAACACTGCTCTAAGTGCCCCAGAATCATCAGAACGATCAGGTACCTCAATAGGAGTATGACCACCAGGTATCGCAGAAGAAACATTATCAGAAAAATCCTTAACCCCATCATAAGAAAGTGAATCCTCCACTACCTTAGTACAAGATCGGAGAAAATAACCAGCACCAGAAACACTCTTATCCCTAATAGGGGAAATAAAACCTAAATCCCCCAACCAAGAATCAACCAAATTAAACTTATCCAAATTAATAGTTGCAGCCATTGAGTTCCCGCTGAAAAAAGTACCCTTCTCAAAATCAGCCAATGATGACAAGCATAAAGGTTTAAGTGTCTTTACACAAAGATCCTGAGAAACATGCACTAACTCATATGGTAAAGATCCAGGTTCAACAGGCGATAAAACCTCCAAATCCAGCGGTCATTACATACAAAGGTAAATCATTAAGAAGCATCCCATTTTTTTAACACGCCAAACATATTTAGACTTAGGGACAGAAATAGAATGATTCTATAAAAAGGGAGGATGGCACTGGTCTAGAAAATTTCCATAACTATGTCTACAGCTAAACCATTACGAAGATCCAATAGAACCAATACTTTCCCCAAACAACACACACCAGATTCTAAAAAAGATCAATTTGCCTCTAAAAACGTCCCCAGAGCATTGCCAGTCAGCATAAAAAAGTCCATAGACCAGAACTCAAATGGTAGATTTGGAAACTTCACCCATATAGGCAAAGAATCATACCTCTCTGTTCACGGATCAAAAAGAGGAGTCCAACGCTTGAGAAGAAGACCAGAACTGTCCCATTTCCAAAAGCCCGCAAGGACCGAAACCACATCCTTTTTGTTCTAGAATTTGAACGCTAGCCACCCCCGAGGAAGCATATAAACCTTAGGGCAGGAACTAACAACATTTTTCCATGTAGCTGTAACCCAAATCTTGACTTCCTCCAGACTAACTTTACGCCCACCAAAACGACCCACAAGAGTAAGTGCATTTGTGAGCACAATCTCATTCAAGGGAACGTCCTCACCCACCACCAAAAACAAAGGTTTATCCTGCTTCCGGACGCACTGTTTATGTCGTTTGGAATGTCCTGATATTGGATTCGGCACAACCTGTGAGCGAAGATCATCAGGAAAAGAAACCCCACTAGGCTCATACCCACACACCCGACCAAAAACCACAGGATCTTGGTTGCTTTTAGAAACATTATCTTCCAGAACACCAACACAAGGAATAATAGGTCTAATATCAGACTTATCCATCATTTCTCCATAACCATCAAAAGATAGCCCCATGTCAAAAGACCAGACCCCACCATCGAACGACTTTCTAACTATAAAACCCTATCAGAATTTAAAAAACCAATCACTTTGGAATCACTTTACATCAAAGGGCCATGCCATGTGAATATTAAAAATAAAAATAATAATAATAATTGCTCGAGACCATCTGCAAAACAAAACTACTCACGACATTCAAGTGAAAGAAAGGAGAGTGTAGGAACCACCTCATAGTGATCACATTCTTTGCGACCCATACCTAATGGTCCAAATATCTCCATTTATTGAAATCCTGGTATAATTCATAGTTGTTTAAGAAACATAGATTTTATTCCATATTGTTTTTTTTTACCATGGGAACAGTAACCTCCCAAGGGTATATCCAACAGCCTGCAAGCCAGATATACTAGAAACTTGTGACTTAGCAAGGGCCGAGACGTCCCGGTGGGGTCGCCTACCCTTCTAGCCTTGCCACAACAAGTCATATGAGCAACCCTACCCCCCGCCGGTTTTGAACCTGTGACCTCCAGGGAGATAACACATGTTCTTAACCATTGGGCCCACTCAGATTGCCTAATTTTATTCCATATTGTTATTGTTATACCGAAGGTGTTATTAAGGGACTGCTCTACTCAATTTTTCGTCGTCAGGAGCCGCCCCGTGTTTTGTATTTATTTATGTCTTTCAGTCAGCTGCTGCTATCCCACAGCTGGAGTGGTGAGGTATAAATGGATATATTCACTTAAATGCATATTGATCGATGATAACTCCTCTATTACCACAAGACTTGGATTCCATTTTCAAACTCTTCTTCATATTGCTTTGAGTTTCAGGGGCTTTTTACCACAACAATGAGCTTCCTTATATTATCTACACACAACTTTCTCTCATTTTTTGAAACATATATAAGCTCTCTTCGGTGTTTCATTTCCCCGCTTTAGGGTATGCTAGTTATTTTTATTTTATGTTTTCAGCCAATAACACCTACCCCAAAACTTCATAAATCTTCAACTTCATAGTAAAATAGAAGGAAGAATTGATGGGTGTGGAGAGATTCTACAAGCGAAGCCACACCACATCTTCGATAAGGCCTCACAAATGAACATTAAATGACTACTCTCTTGAGAATGGATATCTTCAAAGGAAACTCGCAAGAATATCTATTTGAACAAGATTAATGTATTTTTTCTTAAACTTTAGGTTGTCATAGTATTGTTCATGGGGATTATTTGTTTTAAGAGTACTAGAACATAGAATGGATTTTGGAATTTAATGTGTCATCATGTCTAAGCCTGGCTTGGTCGACTCGTCAATTTTGATTTTCCAATATGGTTTTGAGATATTATTTCCATCCACAGCTTGGTAAAAGAAAATTATGGAGTTTTCAAAAATTCTTAGCATAATGGAATTTAATGGCTGGTCCACCTCTTTTCATTTTCCAAAAATGGATTGAGATATTACTTCCAATCGTAGCCATCCAAATTTCTCTCTCTGTGCGTACCTATTCAATCAATTAACTGCAAAATAAGGGGAGAATCATATCGCCTTATATCATAATGAGTTCTCGCATATCACAAACCATCATATTTACTTCGATATGACGATTGGTGGCTCCTGCAATCCATTCCACGACTTCCCAATCCCCCCACATCCATTCGATTTGGGAAAACATAATGCTTTCTTAGTTTTCTTGTACAATAATATGACTGAAATTTCTCGGTTTCTACTTTCATTGAGAGGTGTGTTATCTTAAAATAACTATAAAAAACATAAACCCGTCATTAACTTTCCATTTGACAAGCATAAGATATCTGAACTTTCAAGACTAATTGATGTTGCGATCAAGTCACATAAATGCTACGCCTCACTCATTTGACTGCATTGATAATGCATTTAAACTGGATTCACTAATCCCAATAACTCAATTAAATGATTTATCATATGAATTACAATTTTATGGGTCATTATATCAATTACAATTTTATGGGTCGTACTATTAAATGCTACGCCTCACTCATTTGACTGCATTGATAATGGATTCACTAATCCTAATAACTCAATTAAATGATTCATCATATCAATTACAATTTTATGGGTCATTATATCAATGGGTCCTAGCATTAAATGGTGATAACTAAATAGCATGATTTGAGTTATTAAATGCATAGGCAATGGCATTGTGGGCCATTCGTCATCTATGCATTTAATAATGCATGGCATGTTGTATATTAATCTCCGTATTAAATAGTATCTGGTTGATATTTGATTGATTGATGAGTGTATAGAATTTGGAGTCTATCCCACTCATGTTGTAAAAACTTATTATTTGCAAAGTACAATAAAGTAAACACACAGAAAGATCAACTTTTTCAAGGAAAAAACAGAAAAATAAACTTTTACGTTATCACAGCATAAATATTGATACCAGCTTCACAAATGAAAACGTGCATAAATGTTATTCCTATCAACAATTGTCGCGTCGACCCTCTGGATGTTATTCATGTCCACCACTCGGCTGTTAGACCGACGTCATCTCCCCACGCTCTACATCCTTGCAATGCATTCAATTCGGCCACCCACCCCATACATCCCTCCTTCCCCTAGACGAGCTCAATTCAAACACTAATCCCGTCATTTGAACAGCTCTTGCCTTGTTCTCCGCGATCAATCTGGTCCCCTCTGCGCTCAGCCGTCTTAGTCTCAAGATTGAGACTGTCTGTCCCTGCCCTCAACTCAAGTCAGTTAATCCTTATCCTGTAACTACTAGCGTGGCATTGATAATGCAGGCCACTGCAACCATGTCATAGATCTGCAGTTTAAATCCAGAGAGCATACTCCATTATACTTGTATGATATATATCATTTTCAAGCTAGTGTTGAGATTGTAAATATACAATATTTTTAAATGTTAGAAGCTCCTTAAAGAATAGCCTTCCATTCTAGCTGCATTTCCTCCTTAGAGTTGCTGCAAAGGTGGAACTCCTATCATCTCAATGCAAGCAAGCAACCTCTTTTTTAATTGACTGAAGATATGGAATTCTTCTTTGATATTATCAGAAGTTAGAATGTGATGAACACTCCAATCAAAGAAATGACTATAATGTTTAACCCTTGGGAAAGCAATTCCTTGTTGAATGAACATATCTCATGAAATGAATTCCTAAGATGCTTGTCCTCCTGTAAAGTCACGCCAGGTTCATTATCCAAAAAACTGGCATTCAAAGAGGTTATATCTGACAACTGAACCTCTATCTTTCTCTTCAGACCACCCTCAAGACTTCCCAAACAAGCGTACGCTTTGCATAATAGCATTTTTCCACCAAGTCACCTTCATATCTTGAAATACAATGGAATCGTAGGCATCTTTATGTTAATTCAGATAGGTTCCAAAAAACAGAGTATTACATAAAAATTTAGAAAGAAGGTAGGAATAAATAAATGTCAAGACTTCTTGTTGAAATGACTCAGCAATAAGAATGACCAAACAAAAATTCTACTTGGAAAATTAAAACCATAAATTCCTGTAATTGGTGAATGCGTGCTAAAATGTGAAACGAAGCAGAATCAGAAAAGCCTATATGGAAAATATTCAAGCCATATCAATAATTGGACTCTTTAACATCCTACAAAGATTTCACCCAATTAGTGTGATTTTCTACCATGCCTAGTGTTCATTTTCAACAAAACAGAGTTGTCTACAAATTTTTTACCGAACTACTGTGTTTTTCTGCCATGCCTACTACTTATTTTACAAAAACTGAGTTTTACTGAAAGACAAAAAATGGTTGGTGGAAAGGGGTTTTGGATACATTAGTTGCGTAGCATCGCGGATGATGCGGAAGTTCAAAGACACTGCGCAAGGGGAAGATGGCACGCAAAGAAGAGTAGAATATTTTGTGTCGTCTTTTGTAGTTTTGGACCATATTTTGCGGATATTGGTCATTATTTTGTAGAATCGGTTAAGAGTTAGTTAAGAAGTTGTCTAAGTACTTCGATGTAAAGATGCAAGCCTATAAGTAGATGTTGATTTGCAAATGTTGTAAGTAGGTTGTTGGTTGGATCCAAACTAATCATTGTGGAGAAAGATCTTGACTTATGTTTACCTGTGAACTCTGTTGAAGAATTTGTGATTTGGTGCAGAAAATATCACAAGACGAAGGTTGATCTGAATCATTACGGTTCTTTTATGTTTTACTGTATTACTATTTTTTGCAACTCAAATGATGAATGCTATGTTATTTTGTGACATGGATCTATGATGCAATGTTTCCCTATTTTAAATGACGTTATTCTACTAGATCTGTTTGCGCATCAGTATATTTGATGCATTTAGAATTAAATGATGCGATCTATTGAAGAATTATGATGAACGGTTCTGTTAATGCTTAAGTGAGTCATAAGATCTGTGAATGTTGCGCTAAGTCGATAAGTGGATGAACATGGTCCCTTCTCATTTTGCAGAAACTTGGTTATGTCAGCTCTCCCTCGAACATCTTAGGTGAGACTTCATTCTCTCTACGGGTGTTGCTGAACGAGGTAAAAATTGTCTAGGTCATTGCTCAAGGAGATCGCGATGGTTTGGGTGTAGACAGA
The DNA here is from genome assembly GCA_001517045.1 of Pseudotsuga menziesii. Classification (NCBI taxonomy): domain Eukaryota; kingdom Viridiplantae; phylum Streptophyta; class Pinopsida; order Pinales; family Pinaceae; genus Pseudotsuga; species Pseudotsuga menziesii. Next base: position 74,633 of record LPNX011151473.1, read on the forward strand.
GTGGGAACCCCTGTCGACCAGGTTTTGTTGGTTGGGTTTACACCAACAAATGGTTCCATTGTCGGGACCTTGTTGCGACTGAGGGAAGGACATGTAGCATCCGATGAGACCATAAATTCAAGGTTGGTTCGAACACAAGCTATGAGAATTTGCTAAGACAGAAAATCAGAACCCTAGAATGAAGACGGATAAGTGGCTAGAAAAATACATACATGACGGTCCACACAAATATTTTTTCACATAATTCCTGATCATTTTGTACGGGTGGTTGGAACGGTTTACCTATCACAAGAACAATTTCCAAGGAGGTAAGCCAATGTCTTGAACCCAGAAATTGATCCAGAAGTTGCAGGAAACTGACAATAAAGCATCGCGGGATGTTGAAGTCTAGTTGGACAGCATCTTAGAATGGTTATATCACTGAATTCGGTGTTAATAATACGAAGTCCTACAGCGAAGTGGAAAGGGAATTTTTCAACAGACCCAGAGGTAGGTTCTTATTGTTTTTAAAATTGTCAATTAAGATGCTCGTCTGTGAAAAATGAATACTGAAGATGCACCTTGAGCAGTAGAACTCTGGTGTGAGGGGGCTGTGGATACCACGACGAAAGAGGGAGACAAATGGAATGATAAGGGGTAGATGGGAGCAAGTTACGATGAGACTGTGAGGGAAGCCAAGCAAGAAAGTTGTCTTACGAGAGAAGGAGCAAGGTTTTGACAAGAGAAGAGGCACATGACAGGGGAAGGTCCTGCTACAATTGAAACGAAAGACCGCGAAGGAAGACCACATGGGATGAAGTGACCCCACAATGACAATGATTACGAGCAGAATCAGACTATGCCCATGGGAGAGGAAATATCAACCAGTGGCAACAATGTACCCACACCTCTGTGCACTACGTTGCAATCAGGAAGAAACACAAGTTCAACACCAACATGTCCGACGTGCCAACATGATTCTAATAGTAGTAGTAGAACAACATCTGTAGGAAGAAGGCCCTGAATGGAGGGAGACGAAGTGAAGTTACCTTTGTTCCATAGGAACGAGATTGAAGATCCAGAATAGTACCGGTTCCTGTGTGAGGCAGTATGGACTGTCATACAAACTACGAATGATGATGTAAAGAAGGGACAATTGGTGACAACCCTTGGGGATCGTGCATTGGATTGGTACATGAAGTTCATACAAGTTCCTACGGGGACTCCAACAAAGACATTGCCAGAATTCAGGAAAGGACTTATTGAAGAATTCAGAAAACCAAAGTGTGAAGCACAGTACATTATAGAACTGAAATAAATTGAGCAGTATCCCAATGAGATCATTTGGGATTTTGATAAAAGATTCAAGACACTAATGGCACGAGTCAGTTTTGAGATGAGCAACATTCATCATAAGGAATGGTTTATCGTGGTGTTGTTCACTCATATCATATTACCGCTTATGCAATAGAGGATTGCGACACAAAGCAAGGCTTTGGAGATCGCCATGAAATTGGAATCTTCACCCGTTGGAGAAAATGCAGTTGGTATGAACCAAATTCAGACGTAGTTAGAGAACCTGACACTCCAGCTACAAGTCATCAAGAAGGGAAAAGAACAATGTAAGGATCTCTAGTGCACTTGGTGTCACACAAACGGGCATACCAAGGATACCTTCCCAGAATTCTGAAACTATCTATTGTCAGGAGCGCCGAACCCATTGAGTGGCGATAGTGTACCATGGTGCCTCATTTTTCAAGTATATGGATATCGACATGAAGAGTGTGGGTACATGCAAAATATGGTGACAAAGCCGATGAACCTATACTACACATTTTGTCGGTCTTTCGGGCATGAAGATAAAGATTGTCGTGCATATGACCTACTCCAGGAAAGAACATATGACTCATATTATGTGAAGGGTGAGGATCATCGAGTAGTACAACAACTGCAGTCACAGCCGCAGGTGGTGAAACCACCACCTCAACCGCAGTATTTACCACCACCGCATATGCAGCTTGTACTGCAACAGCAGATGCAATAGCCGCAACAACATTTTGTGCTGCAGCCATAGTTGAACCTAATGCAGATAGATCCATAGTAGCCATAGTATGTTTAGTCAACATAGTATGTTCAGCAACAGCTGAATCCCCTGTCGCAACAATTTGCGCAACAGAAGTATCAACAACAAGGAGGGTTTTGCAAAGGATTCCAAGGAGGATGAGGAGGAGGATTTGGTCGAGGAGGTGGACGAGGACGCGAACCTGTCCAATGTTACAATTGTAGTGTGTTGAGGCATTATTAGAGAGATTGTCTGCAGTTACAGTGTACCTGCACATATTATACCACGATTGATCACACTATTGAGAACTATCCACAACTAATTGTGAGGTGGCAAGCTAAAAATGTACCATAATTAGAAAATTAGAATCAATTGCAGAACCCGAATCAGTTGCAGAACCAAAATTAAGTGCAGAATCAGCCTCCATTGCAAATCCAGATCTGGAACCAAATTCCGATTTAGAACCAAAATACAAATCAGAACGTGGGTCAACCTATGAATCCACCACTGAACCAGACTTAAGGACTGACAGTTGTGACAATTTAAACATAACCCGGGACGTAGGATGTTGATGTCGCAGTCATCACGCACGGAGGTGCGACAATGGGAGAAGATGGAACTCTTACATAAGTTCGGCTAGCTGGGAAGAAGAAGGCATAGTTTGACATTGATGCTAAGAAAGACACATTCTTTGAAGCATGCAATGCGATCGGAAGGAATCTTGGTAAGTCACCTATTTATGAAACTCCCACTACTTTTGATTCCACTTTGGAGGTAGGACCATTGTGATAGCATGGTACCTTGTAGAGTTTCTTTGAGAGTTGTTTGTCGCTGGAAAGATATCCGGATGCTCTTGCTGAGATGGAAATCTTGTTGTATCGACCGACCAAAGGACGGAAGGATTTTGTAGTGAATTATTTCCATAAGAAAAATATGGGAAATAGATGCGCTTAAGCATTCAGATTGGGGACTATGAGGTAGATTCAATCATCCTATATCTAGTCTTAGATGTTAATATCGTGACAAGACAGACATGGAAGAAGATGGGGAGGCCAAAGTTGGGTTGGTCTTCAGTGCTACTGTGATTGGCTAATCAAGCCAAGGTTCACCCAATCGGGTGTGTATCGCACCTAGTAGTGGATGTTGAGGGCATGAAGACCCATGTTGTTATTGATGTGATTGAATTCGTCGATGGTGGAGGCTCCTATCCTACGTTGTTGGGGATTGGGTGGGCCAATGATAGTATGGCAGTAATCTATTTTAAGAAGCGGATGATGACCTTTGAGAATCAAGACATTAGAGTCATTTATCCGATGGATCCAAATGAAGGGCGAAAATATATTGAGCCAGTAAAGGACAAAGTTATTAGAGGATGGCATCATACATATAACATTTCAGAAGATTACATCCATCTAACTGTTGATGGATAACTTGGTTGGCACAACGCTAGCTCTGCATCCTTTGATTATGATGATGCTTTAGAGAACTGGTAGAACCGTTTGCATGAAGTGTCACTATGGAAATGTGGCTTGATTACGCAATCATTGTGTCGCACCACGACTAATACTATTGAGTTACTAGCCTATGAAGGACTACCAGAGTCATCTGAGTTTCTTGTTGAATTTGAAGATAAGGTATCAAAACCACAGTGGTTGCTGGAATTGGAGAAAGCATTGAAGGAGACACCATCACGTTGGTGGGAGACCCATAAGAGATCGACCACTAGATGGTCGCACTGTTGAAGGATGATGACAATCTTCTTTGGAGATGCAGAAGTATATCACACAGGAAGATATGACAGGCGAAACAATATTGGTGATCATCTGATCGAGTGTCAAACTTTGTGGGCATCACAGCCAAATGATGAGTGGGTCCATGCCTTTGTCCACACATTGGATGAAATGCCACGATATTGGTATGTATTAGCTAAATTGTGCAAAGAGATCACCACCTGGGAGGAGTTGACATTTTGCTTTACTCACACCTTCAATTTTCGGATTCTAACCCAGATGTTCATAATGCGCTACAACTTATCCGCGATGTTGTTTTGAAGGTAGTGTTGGTCGCATATCCAATATATCCGCATGTGCACTGCCACATGCATTCAATGATGGAATGTTATAATGTGATAGAAGAGCTAGATGATGATGATTTGAGGAATATCAATATTCCGGAAACATAAGGGATTTGGGATGTCACAGTATCGGATGTACCGATGGATCCCATGAATCATCCATGGAAAATAAGGAAGTGCAACATTGCAACAGAAGATAACCCAAAGTTTTCAAGTGTGGGGAATTAATGGGATGATGAGACCATGGAAAAGATCATGGATCTATTGCATGAATTTCAAGACCTGTTTTCGACGAAGTTTTCTGAGCTGAAGGGGATACTGGGAGATTTAGGAGAGATGAAGATCCCATTGAAACCTTATCTGGAACCATTAAGACAATGACCGTATCGTCTGAATCCATGATACAAGGAGAGGGTAAAAGCTGAGCTTGATCTGATGTTGGATGCTGGAATAATTGATCCAGTTGAAGAATCAGAATTGATCAGTCTAATGGTGGTCAAAGACAAGAAAACAGGTGAAGTTCAAATTTGTGTCGATCTAAGAAAATTGAATGATGCATGCATGCATGATCCATTTCTGACACCATTTACTAATAAAGTTCTATAGGGAGTGGATGGTTAAGAAATGCATTCTTTAACTGATGGATTTTTTGGCTATCACCAGATCAGAATCAAAAAATAGGATTGCCAGAAAACAACATTTGTTACTGAATGGGGTTGTTTTCAATACACAGTGATGCCTTTCGAGTTAAAGAATGCACCTGCAATATTTTCCCGAATTGATGTTGCTGAATTCAAATATTTTATTCAGAAGTTTTTTCAAATTTACATGGATGATTGGACAATTTATGGATTGATCAGAGACCATTTGGCAAACTTGCGATTAATGCTGGAAATATGTCGACAGCATCAGAACGCATTGAACTCAAAGAAGTGTATTTTCTACACACCATTTGGGATGCTTCTGGGTCACATCGTTTGTAAGCAAGGAATGTTGGTTGGCCTTGTGAAGATTGTGTTGATATTGAGCTTTCCACTGCCTACAAATGTGAAGGTGCTCAAAGCAATGTTGAGGCATACAGGGTACTATCGCAAGTTCATACGGGGGTATGCTGCAATCATAGGACCGATGGAAAAGTTGTTGAAGAAAGATGCAACATTTGTATGGATTCAAGAGTGTCAAGGGAGTTTCGACACACTGAAAGCCAAGATGGATTCAGCACCGATACTAGTTTTTCCATATTGGGACAAGGAGTTTCATGTTCATGTGAATGCATCATCTGCATCATTTGTTGCGCTGGGAGTGGTGCTTGTGCAAACAGGAGAAGGAGATCTAGATCACCTGATTGATTTCACTAGTTGAAAGTTGACATCTACAGAGAAGAACTATACGATCATGGAAAGGGAAGGTCTGGCGATAGTATATGCGCTACAAATTTTTAGGAATTACCTATTGGGAAGTCAATTTAATAAGTTTACTGACCATTCTGCTTTGAAGTACCTAGTCAATAAGCCTGTGTTGGGGGGGAATATATGTTGTTGGATACTTCTCTTTCAGGATTTTGATTTTGAGATAATTGGGAAGCCGGTTCACTTGAATGTTGGCCTTGATCATTTATCCCAAATTGAGATAGGTGAAGAGCCAACAAATATTGAAGACAGATTGTGAGATGCGCGGTTATTTATAATCGACATGGTTGATGAATACTATGATCGAATCATTCATTTTTTAATGACAGGAACCGCACCAAAGGACCTTACTACAAGTCAAAAGAAGCAGTTGGTGGTTAAGGCCTCGGATTTCGAGTTGATTGCTAGACAACTATATAAACTAGGACCAGATGATATTTTGCGGCGATGCGTCGTACCACATGAACAAGGGAATATTTTTGCAGTGGCCCATGTGGGAGTTGTTGGTGGACATTATGGAGGACAAGATACTGCGAGAAAGGTGTTTCACGTAGGGCTTTGGTGGCCCACTCTGCATAATGAAGAGATAAACTATGCGAGGAGTTGTGATGTCTGTCAATGAACTGGAAAGCCATCAAGGAGAGATGAGATGTCGCTAGTACCTCAGGTGACATTGCAGCCATTTGATAAATGGGTTGTGGACTTTGTAGGGCCAATCAACCCACATGGGAAGAGAACTAGTGTGTGGTACATCATTATAGGGACAAACTATTTAATAAGATGGGAGGAGGATGCACCAGTTGCAGATTACATAGTTGTGACAACAACAAAATTCTTATTTGAAAACATTGTCATGAGGTTTGGATGCCAAAGGATATTGACGAGTGAACAAGAGAGTCACTTCATCATTGACACAATAAGTGCATTGATGAAGGAGTTGTAGATACAACACAAGAAGAGTATCTCGTATCATCCATAGGTGAATGGGGCGGTGGAGGCATTCAACAAAATATTGGAGCACACGCTTACAGAGGTATGTAATGCAATCCATGTTGACCGGGACCTAAAGATTCCAGTATTCTTGTGGAAATATCGCACCACTTGCAAGACAATGACGGGACATACACCATTTAAGTTGGTGTATGGGAAAGAGGCAGTCATGCCTATGGACTACATTGTTTCGAGTCTGCGTATTGCAACAGCAACAAGAATGGATGATAAATCAACATGACGAACGGTTGGACCAGTTAGTCCAACTTGAGGGAGACCGCTTTGTTGTGAGTTTCCACCAGCGCATTGAAAAGGATCGACAGAAGGCTTGGAATGATGACCACATAAAGAATAAATAGTTTCAACAAGGATATTTGGTGCTGTTATACGACAGCAAGTTCATGAAGCATATTGGAAAGTTGCAGATGCATTGGTTAGCTCCATATCTTATTAATTCCATTACTTCTGGAGGTGCAGTTCAACTGCATCAGTTAGATGGTGCGACACTACCAAATCTAGTAAATGGTAGAAGGATGAAGCCTTATAGGATAGGCCTAGAATTGTGTAGTGCTTAAGGAACTGCGCAATGAAAAAAAAATAGGTAGGATGATGGATGGAAGGAAGGCACACCAGGAGGAAGTGGATGCGTAAGATTAGGAGTCAGTAGCATAGTTAGGAGGTCATGCTGTGACAACCGCAGTGATGCGCAAATAGTCAAATCATTAATAAATGAAGATAGTTCACTGCAGTTAATCAATGGTGCTTGTTGAAGTGACTTGCATTTATGGTCGATCCGACTATTGGATTGACAGAATCACCGACGGATTCAAGTCGTTAATGACGGATTTGGTAATGATGATTAGCATAATTCGATCATGATGACCGATGGATCAACTTGATGCTATAAGAAGGGGCTAAACACGGTTGGAATTCACCATTTTGCAAGCTTGAGTTGAGTCATCAAATTGTAGAGTCTGAGCTAAGTTGCATGGTATAGATTGAATTTCTAAGAGAATTCGAGTGAGTTGAGTGCATTGTTAAGTGTCGTGAGGTTGAGTGACTGTTAAGTCTCGCAGGGCATTAGTGCGACATGCAGAGTGACCCAGTCACAGTAGAGATATCGAGTGAACAGGATTCGCCGATTAGACCCGTAACAATTGTGGAAGAAGTAGCTAGTATGCCAGTCGGATCGTTGTCGGTGCCGAAGAGGAAGAGAAAGGGGCATATGCCTAGCTCCTCGGTGCCGTAGAAGAGACAAACCAAAACGTCCACAAGGGAAGTAGAAGAAATCACATAGAAGGGGCCATCGAGCTCGAGAGTCATGGAATTAATGGATTGAGCAGGAGTGTTCATCAACAACATCCCTGGGTATATACCTCCTATTCATTTGGGTGTAATGGCCAAGAAACCCACTAAAAATCAGAACTACTAGATAAGTGTTTCAGCGATACCAAAAGGGATGGTATGCACCTCTAACATTGTGCCTGCACCGAGGCAGATGAAATACAAAGATCATGGCTTGGTCACACTAGAGGATGTTGCGAACGAGCCATACATGACAATGGTAGTAGTAGGAGGCGGTCTGATAGAGCGCATTCTGCATGACTGGGAGTGTGAGATGGATAGAGGCAAATTGTTAGGTTTGATCAACATGCTGCATTTTGGGCAGCCAAACGAAGTCAATGCACACGTGAAGCATATTTTGGCATGATTCCATGGAGAACTTTTGTGGTTGGACACACTAGTTGAGGTCACAATGGGGTTGATTTCAGAGATAATGGGGATACCCAAGGATGGGGATGGGCCAGAGCCCTCACAGTATTTGTGATGAAAAGACAATAACAAGAAGATGGCGGTGACACTAAAGAAGTGATATGCTTTAGAGCACGATGGGAGGGCATACTATATTGATAGCATCAATGAACGCCCAGTGCACATTGACGCAAGGATTTTGGCTAGTAAAGTGGTTAGGAAGAACTTCCTTGTTCGATGTAATCTAGGGGTGGTTGAATGTGCTAAGCCGTGTGCGCAAGGCATACAAATGAACTAGTCACTTTTTCTTATGAACCAATTAGCGGAGGATGCAGTAGTGATGCAAGCAGGCGAAAGACCCTTCACATATAGTTGGCTACTGATATTGATTGTGTTAGTGGCTTCGATGGAGCCAGACGACTACCAAGGCATGGATTTCAAAGCGAGGTATACAAGGGGGAACGATATCATAATCTATGGTGGGTAAAGGAAGCAGAAAGATTGACAGGTTGAGCGATACAATTCTAAATCTATTGGGAAGCGTTGCAGGTGGTAGTGGTGAAAATTCCAAGACTATATGAGGAATTCGTAGCAAAGTATCAAAGGGTTTCACAGTTCTCCATGGGACCACATGCCATTCACATCCATGTGTGACACGACTAAGACAAGCAATGGTTTTCGATGCGTTACAAAATTTTTGATGCAGAGTTGGAAGAAATGGTTAATAATTTTCTTGCAGAATGGTGGGAACCAATTAGTATGGATGAAGTATTGACAGGACCCCCAGTGGATGCACCTGCTGATCCTATGTGTAAGGATGACCAACGGAGTCAACATGAGTCTAATGGGGAGTCATCAACATAGACGTCTACTGACCTAGAAGCAGATCACATATTCAATGAGCTAAGAACAAAACAATGTATGGAGCAGGGTGTGAGTAGCAGCACCATGATAGAAACAGAGGTACAATTACATTGGCATATCAAGGAAGTTGAAAATGCAACAGATGCGGCAGCTAAGGAATGAAGAAATCGGCACAAGATGGATTCGTGGAGGTAAGCACAAATTTGGATTCTTTATATAATGTTGTTTTGAAAAGAACACCAGAGGAAGGAGCGATTGTGCAAGATTTCACGTCAATCAGCATTGAGCCCCAGGTTAGGAATGTTAAAATTCCCCCCACTGCAATTGACGCTAGAAGAGAGGATTTGAATACCTCACTGCAATAGTTGCAGGACATAGCACTAGATATCAACGTGTTGTCTACAAAGATGTTGGTACACATGAAACGAGTCTCCAAATAGGAGTGGGAAGACAGACAGAAAGAGGTCATCAATCAGTTCTTGTTGTCGTAAGAGAAAGTGCAGAAAGAGGTTGAGGAACTGCAACAAGCAAAGGGGAAGCTACTAGAAGAGAAAGCGTAGTAAATTGAAGCACTGAAGATAGCGCAAAAATAACTGAGGGTGAAGAGCGCTGAGGAAATCACAGAGCTAAAGAAGGAGCAATATCGCCTTATTGTTGAGAAGGCACATCTTTTTGATAGCAAAATCAAGTTAGAAGTAGCATTTGTGGATGCCTGTCAATATGTCTTGGACAACACCGCGGAGCTGGATGCGGTGGAAACAACACAGTGACTCGGGGCTATTATTTCAAAATTGCATAGTGGGAATAGTATTTTGGAGGCTTTTGTGCACCCGACCACACCACTAGAGCAAATAGCAACACGGAAGAGAGAAATTAAATATCTAGCAACACAGCTCAATGAAATGGTGCAAGAGGCCAAGAAAGTAACGGATGCAACCACACATTTCTGGGAAATTTTTCATGTCCCAAATTTTACATTGGGTCACAATGGCCTAATCACATTTTCCATATTCATGAGAGTTTGTCAAATTGATGTTAAGGGTCAAATAATTGCCAAGGAGGAAAATTACTAGTTTCCTAGGTTAGGGGTGGAAGCTTCGGGGATTTGGAATAAGGGGGACAATAAATGATGTTTGAAAATTAGAATGGCATAAATATTTAATAAAGGAGCTAAATAAATAAATACAAGGGAAAATTAAAGTGGAAATTGATCATGGAGACACATGGAGACTATGGGGCCCACACAAGCTAGATTTTTTGTGCCACATGGCATCCTCCTCTTGCAATTTCAAATCCATAAGAAGGACAAGGTTATTGGGATTAGTTGGAAGGTCAACATACTTGGCATGAATCAATTAAGTTCAAATTGGATTTGAAGAAAAACTCCCATGGAAGAGAAAAAGGCATTTTGGAGCTAGTGAGACACTTGGACTAGATTCCCTAGCTCTATGACAACAATGATGAATATGTTATGACACCTATGACACAAATCAGATATAAAGGCTGACATCTAACATATATGACATTTCATGTTGAAATAGAGCATCCAAGAGGGTACTCATGTGAGTTGGGGAATCCCAATGGGTTCCTACTCAAATTGGGGGAAGATGGAAGGCTAGGAAAGGGAGGACACATGACAAATCATGAGCACACACTCTAATTCGAATTGGATTGATTTTGTGGATGGATTTGTAAGATTATAAGGCTATGTATTTTTATAAAATATAGGAATCAACCAAGAGAATATATTTTTGATCATTTGAGAAATTTGCATTTGTGAATTGAGAGAGCTAGTGGATGACTAGTTTCTTGCCTTAGACAATTTCGAGGGTAAAATATTCCCATCCAAGTTGGTGTTTGGAGAGGCCACTCAGGTATTTAATGGAGCTTTAATGGATTTTTATTTTTAGGTGTGATCTATAGGGAAGCTCGTGGTTCCTTCTAGTACAACACTTTCTCTCAACCATTTCCAGTCTTTATTGCATATTCTTGCTCATGGAGGGATTGCGCTTTGAGTGAGATATTGATCTATTTTGGAAAGATTTTAACTACCCAATATTTTATGTTATGATTTAAATCCTCTTTATTTCAATTTCAGAAGACTCTCAGGTCTAAATACCAAGATATTTCATGTAAAAATGTTAAACAATGAAGAAATAGTGCCATTTCCTCACTATCTTGTTGTGAACCATTGTAATGCTGATGATTTCGAATTGAGAGAGATTTTCATTGTCCATTTTTTATTGTAATAAGATAAATATTCTCTGTTATTCATTCTTATAAATTCTCAGGTCGAAATATCAAAGGGTTGTATGTAAAAGTGACTATTAATGAACAAACAATGACCATTTCCCCACTATAGTGATGCATTCTATGATAATGCTGATTATTTCGAATGGAAGAATGTCTCTATGATATATTTATGATGAATGGGATGTAATTTATGATTATTACAATTTTTATTTTCAGCACTTAATCATTTGAGGTCATTTTATTTAGTTTATTTACATTTGGAGAAGATTTTATGTCATTTCCCTAAGGGTCAAATTAGTTATTTTGTAGTTGTTTGGGAGAGGGTCATAACAGCTTGTATAAATTGAATAATTATAAATATTAGACCTTAAAAATTATCATTAAACATACTCTACCTATGTTCATAAATTCTAGTGGGTTTAGAATCATTTGAGAATCCACTTCCGGCATTTACCCAGGGGGGATTAGAGCCCCAATTTGCTAGTAAAGACTCCTACTTTGGTCAGAATATTAAACAAGTTTTCAGAAGTAATTGGAGGGTCATAAATAATCCCTTCACATCATATTCAAGTATTAATATCATTCATACACCTTCTCATAATATTTTGTACCATTTGGGCCAATTTGGGGACCTAGACATCAAAACTAGTCAAAGGTCGAAATAGGAGAAAAAGTGAAAAATTGGTCAATTTAATAAAATTTCGAAAAAGGGAAATTACAGTAGTATCATAGCATGATCTTGGAATCTGATGTGGTATGATATTTATTAGTACAATATTTCAGGGATCTTCATTATATATTGAAACCCAAATGTGCTTTTGTTGAAGAGGAAACTATGACTAGGGATGAAAAGGGAACCTCATATGATGGTGAGGAGCATATAAAAATCATGGAACCTATCGTTGAAGACATGAAAAAGAATATTATGAAAGGATTTTAATTGTTGGCTATCCAATTTTGGAGAAAATATATTGATCTTAAGAAAACCAAGGGGAAAAATGCATCAGCTTGCTTGAAGGAGCAAAAGGAGGAGACCCATTAACCACCTAGTTCTGAAATAGGTGAAGTAGAAGAAGTAGTACATGAAGAGGATCGAAATTCACTCCCAAGTGACTCTAAAAAACATGAATATATTTCACATGAGTATTAATAAGTTTCCATTGAAAATACTGAAGATCATTTCGAGACACATTCTACCTTGAAAATGAAACAACGAGCATCTGATGGATGCTTGAACTATGAAGGGGTACCTACTGATGGGTACTCACAACTCTATGTTGGTGACATAGAGATAATATTTCGAAATGTTTTTGCAAGACAATTTTCTAGTAAACATTAAAATGAAGATCTTGTAGCATTTGAAGAAGAAACAAGATCAGCTTCCCCATCACCACTTGAGCTTCATGAAGTTGGTCCAAGGAAGAAGGAAGAAGATGAGGAGGATCATTTGAAAGAGAATAATTTTCTTGAAGCGTCCTTAAATATGAATGAAAATAATATCCAAGAGGCCCTTATAATACTATAGGACACTAAAGCATTGGTGTCAAATTCTTGTTGGAAAATTTCTTCATTGGAGGATCCATCCTTCCTTGAAGACATGGAGAAGATTCAAAGAGCAATGTGAAACATTGAAGGTGATTTCATGTCTTTGATTTTTGATAGAAACAATTTGGTTGAGCTTAATTAATTTTTACATGAAGCATAATTGAATAATAATGAGGATAATCATAAGATCACAATTCAAAATGAGCAACTTCTTGAAAAAATGCAAGATACTTGTTTTTCCTACTATGTTTCAGGTTGTCAAATGGTAGATTGTTTGGAGGATTCTTATGACACGGTGGATCATGAAGAATGTGTAAATTTGAATGTGCTTGATGTGTCTGAAGATGAAATTGAAGAGATCCAAACTTTTGATGTGGTGAAAGAGGAACTTGAATTGTCTCTTGATGAAAGTTATACAATTTTTAAAGAAGAGCATGATTCCTCTACATTGGAACCCATCTATGACAAAGGTTTCACACTTTTGAAAGAGATGCATGATACTACCCATATGGATCCTTACCATGATGAAACTTATGCACTTTTTGATCATTTGGGTGAGTTAGTCCATTTGCCTACATCCTACAATTCCATATTTTGCAGCATAAGTCTCAATGAAGTATGGGTGAAAGGGTTCTTTTCGATGGTGCCACATGAGGAGTATGGAACTCCTAGATTTAATTTTTATGATGACATGGTTAGAGGAAATTCTTATTCACATTTGCAGTGGAATCCTTTGTTACTTTATGATGATGCACATCTACATGGATGCACCTCTGATATGCATTTGAGTCACTTGAAGACTCATGGTTTTTCTTGCTCAACACTTGGTTCATTTGATGTTGGAGGAACTTAATCCAACACTGGGGTGAATAAATTAAAGATGGGAGAAAATTTTTGTTGCCATACACATACTTTGTTATATCTTAATGATTCACTCATTCATGGATGTATGGGTGAGACTTCTTTGAGTCATTTGAAGTCTCCTTGTATTTTTTGCTCATTATATGATTCAGATTTGAGTGGAGATTCTTCATTCACTTCTTGGTTGAAAGAATACATGGCTGAATATTTTGATGCATATCACATATTTTTGGAGAAGCATTATAGGACATGGGAACCTCACCTATGTCATTGTAGCTTATTTGATTGGTCTACTTACTTCGAGGTATAAGAACTTGCATGATTTTTTGATGGGGCACCTCCGTGATGTACATTTTTACTATGTTGTTATGTGCTTTGATGATATATATTATGTACTCATTTTGTTTGGAAGAATGCATACAAGAAAATGGGATCCCATAATTCGCTTTCCTAATGGTATGGGTTGGAGAGACCTCTTAATTGTTGGAGTGTAATACAAGCAATGAGACCTGGGGATAGTTTTTAGTCCCATTGATTTCAAATTATTTGGGAAACAGGCAATATGGGAGATGGATTCCCCACTTAATATAGTCATTTTGATCAGATTCGTGTGGCAGCAAGAATGGTGGTTCCTCTCTAAAATATTCATGGAATCTCAAAGACTCAAAGTTGGGAAACTCAGTGGAAACTTCAAAGAATCACACAAAAAGTAGGTTCTTTAACACCCATGTTTGAAATTGCTCGAGGACAATAAATTTTGGGAAGGGAGGATTTGTCATGTCCCAAATGTTGAATTGGGTCACAATGGCCTAATCACATTTTCCATATTAATGAAATTTTGTCATATTGATGCTAAGGGTCAAATAATTGCCAAGGAGGAAAATTACTAGTTTCCTAGGTTGGGGGTGGAAGCTTTGGGGATTTGGAATAAGGGGGACCATAAATGTTGTTTGAAAATTAGAATCAAATAAATATTTAATAAAGGATATAAATAAATAAATACAAGGGAAAATTAAAGTGGCAATTCATCATGGATACACATGGAGACTCTGGGGCCCACACAAGCTAGATTTTTTGTGCCACATGGCATCCTCCTCTTGCAATTTCGAATCCATAAGAATACCAAGGGTCTTCGGATGAGTTGGAAGGTCAATATACTTGGAATGAATAAATTAAGGTCTAATTGGAGTGGAAGAGTAACTCCCATGGAAGAGGAAGAGACATTTTGGAGCTAGTGAGACACTTGGACTAGATTCCCTAGCTCTATGACAACAACAATGAAGATGCTATGAAACCTATGACACGGATCAGATATGAAGGATAGAATATGACATGTTAGGTCTAAATAGAGAACCAAAGAGGGAGCTCATGTGAGTTGGGGAAGCTCAATGGGTTCCTACTCAAATTGAGGGAAGATGGAAGGATAAGAAAGGTAGGACACATGGAAAATCATGAGCACACAACCTAATTCGAATTGGTTTGAGTTTGTGGATGGATTGGTAACCTTAGAATGCTAATGATATTTATAAAATATATGAATCAACTAAGAGAATATATTTTTTTATAACTTGTGAATTGAGAGAGCTAGTGGATGACTAGTTTCTTGCCTTATCCAATTTCGAGGGTGAAAGATTCCCATCCAAGTTGGTGTTTGGAGAGGCCACTTAGGTATTTCATGGAGATTTAATGGATTTTTATTTGTAGGTGTAACCTACATCGAATATTTTGGTTCCTTCTAGTGCAACACTTTCTCTCAGCCATTTCTAGTTTTTATTGCATATTCTTGCTCATGGAGGGATTGTGCTTTGGGTGAGCTATTGATCTCTTTGGGAAAGATTATAATGCCCCATTATTTTATGTTTGGATATAAATGATCTGTAATTCAAGTTCATAATACTCTTGGGTCTAAATACCAAAATATTTCATGTAAAAATGTTAAACAATGAAGAAATAGTGTCATTTCCCCACTATCTTGTTGGGAACCATTCTAATGCTGATGATTTAGATTTGGGAAAGATTTTAATTATAAATTTATGATTGTAATAATATTAATATGATATTTTATTCATTCTCAGAAAGTATCAGGTTTAAATATCAAAGGTTTGTATGTAAAAGTGACTATTAATGGGAAAACAATGACCATTTCCCCACTATATTGATGTATGCCGTGATAATGATGATTATTTAGAATGGAAGAATGTATTTTTGATATATTTATGATGAATGGACTGTAATTTATGGGTATTACAAGTTTCATGTTCATCACTTAAGCATTTGAGTTAATTTTACTCACTTTAATTGCATTTGGAGAAGATTTGGTGCCATTTCCCCAAGGGTCGAATTAGTGATTTTGTAGTTGTTTGGGAGAGGGTCATAACATATTGTATAAAGTGAATAATGATTCACATGAGACCTTAAAAATATCTCTTAAACATCCCCTTTCTATTTTTATAAATTTAAGTGGGTTTGGGAGCATTTGAGAATACCTTTCCAACATTTACCCAGGGGAAATTGGAGCCCCAATTTGCTAGTAAAGACTCCTACTTTTGTCAGAATATTAAACAAGTTTTCAGAAGTAATTGGAGTGTCATAAATCATCCCTTAAAATAATATTCAAGTATTAATATCATTCATACAACTTCTCATAATATTTGGGAGCATTTGGGCCAATTTGGAGACCTAGACATCAAAACTAGTCAAAGGTCGAAATAGGAGAAAAAGTGAAAAATTAGTCATTTTAATAAAATTTTGAAAAGGGACATTACATAAGCATAGTGCAGGATGAACAACTAGAGAAACTGACCACACAGTTTCAGGAATCAGAAGGGCAGCTAGCGACCTTAAAGACATCGCTAAGAACGATGTCACTCATGGTTCAACTCACACGGTCTACAAAATTGAAAGAATGGAAACAGTACGTTGGGAAGGACCAGGAGCGTCAGTGAAAGCAGACTGAACAATTGGATGAGTTTCAGTCATCAGTGCACATCTTTCTGGTAATGCACTTGCTGCATTGCAAGCCGCGCAGGAAGGTAAAAAGGAGATCGCTGAGAAAATGGTTGAGCATCCAGTTACACATGATATGACAACGAGGCAGGAGATAGCTGACAGAGTCAAAGAGAAGCTCAAGGAAATTACTCAGAAGCATTAGGATTTAGAGTGAAATATTACTAAGTACACCATGTCCATCTAGCGTGGCTCGAGGGTGAGCCACAAGATTTTGTTGGGGGCTTGTTGGCAAGGGGTTTTGGATACATTAGTTGTGCAGCATCACAGATGTTATGCAAGCTCACAGACACTACGCAAGGAGAAGATGGAGTGCAAAGCGGAGACTAGAATATTTTGCATATTTTGTGTCACCTTTTGTAGTTTTGGACCATATTTTGCGGGTATTGGTCATTATTTTGTACAATCAGTTAATCTGAGTTAGTTAGGAAGTTGTCTAAGTGGACCTTCAATGTAAAGCTGCAAGCCTATAAGTAGATCTTGATTTGCAAATGTTATAGGTAGTTTGTTGGTTGTAGAAGCACCGACATAGTTTGTCACTATTGTATCTATGTTTTATTAATATAAATATCTTTTCCAGTCCAATACATGTGCATTTTAAATATGAATATTGAATCCTTGGATGTATATACTTTCTTATACATGATTGATTATATATGCTAGAGTAGTTCGAACACATTTATATATATCATGCTTGCTTTGTTTGTTGTTGTTGAGAGCAACTTGTAAGTGCAAGTGCATTGGAAAATCTCAATGGGAATCTACTTCAACCGTCCAGAATAAGGTATGATTTTATATCCCTTAGTGTTAGATATGCTTACGGCTCTTGCATATTGAAAAGGATTGATTTCTGGTGTCATACTGTCTGTTGTGGTACCCCCAAGCCATAGGAAGTTTCTCTCTATAACAACCCAGGAAAACATTTTTGTTAGCATTTATTTCATTCGGTGTCCATGGAGAATTATGTCATGAAGATGAGAGACTCAAGGTTTCAGACATACATTCATATCCGTGTGCCAAAGAGAAAGGTTGAAGGCTACCAAAAGGTCATTGATGACAAGGACTACTTGAAGAATATGCAAAGATTATAACATACTTGGAAATCAGAAGTTGACTGGAATATGAATCAAAAAGGGAAATTCCAAGCCTAAGGTAAGTTGATTCTAAACTCAGTCAATAATAAAAATGTATTATGGCAATGAATCATGGTTGATACAACATAACATTTGGATGAACTCTTTAGAACTGAGATTATGTTGATTTATATTGACAACCCATGATGTTGAAAAACAAATAAGTATATGAATCTTGATGACATTCAGAGATTGAAGACAATTTGCAACAGTAAAGCACTTCAATGATTCAATGGATGAAAAATCAAGACTCAAGTCCAGTGGAAGTCACAGTCATTAAGAAGAAACATAATGCAAAAGTTTCTTGAAGTCTATGAAAACGGTTCAAGGACTTTGTGACATATGACAAGGGAAAATTGTTGACAAAATATTTCTAATATTGAAGCTTTGTTCCCAAAGAAAAGAGTAGCCAAAGAGATTGAAGAGTGTTATAAGTTTAATAGAAGAGAATAGGGATACTAGAAATTTTCTTAGATGCTAGTTTTCATATATAATATTTAGTGTTGATGTTAAGCATAGACAAATCCATTCTCATGGAAAGAAGATATATTTGCATGCTTACCATGAAGGGATTTAAATAAACAACACTAAATCTCTAACTCAAAAAATCATTGCTAAATCAACCCTCTTCATTTTTGGCCATAACCATATTTATTAAAGGTATCTATAGGCCATGCAAACCAAATCCAATTTGGAGTCAAATATGCCTATCTTCTAAATCCATATAAAGTCATATACTAATATTATTTTGACTTCCATTAAGTCTAAATCATTTTTCTCATTCTCTTGATGTCTTGGAATTTTATTCTAATGGAAAACAATACAGTAAAAAGGGCCATCAAATCTGGGAATTGTAGGGTCTAACATGGCTATGCTTGTGAACGACCAGTGTGGGCTTAAAATTACATTTTGAATGTCTTATAATCTCTTT
Organism: Pseudotsuga menziesii; assembly: GCA_001517045.1. NCBI lineage: Eukaryota > Viridiplantae > Streptophyta > Pinopsida > Pinales > Pinaceae > Pseudotsuga > Pseudotsuga menziesii. The sequence continues at coordinate 93,492 of LPNX011151473.1, forward strand.
GGATTGAGGGTACATTTATTGGAAATGGTGTATTGACTAGCTACCAGTTATGCCCTGCATAAAATCAATGGACAACACACATGAAATTGCATTTGATATTATGTTTATTCTACTATGTTATGAAAACGACATCCTGAGTGGCCATTTGTATGGTATTCATTTTTGGATGTAACAAACTTGTAATGCGACCATCATGTTGGGACTGTTTAAATTAGTAACTTAACCTTCATTCTTGACTATCATATAGCCTTCATTCTTAACCTTAAATTGAATTGGGAAACTATCATGTCATAACAAGATGTCAATACACCTAGTGTTAGCGCCACAACCCTTTAAGAAATGGGAAGTAAGTTTATTTCATTGAACCCATTAACCCCTCTACGTGAAACTTGGTGGCATGGTATATTATTACACAATATAATATATGACCTGATGCGCAGAAGAATCCCTGTTACAAAATTCACATCCTGCACAACATCAAAGTTCATTAAGTCTCGAATGTGGGAGACTATCATAGGGGAGACAGATGGAGTGAGGGGGACAGTGCATTAGCCAGGGAAAGTGGAAGCCCCTCCCCCATAACCCACCATGATTAAATCATCCTTCTGGCCTACAATGAAGGATCCTCGCGCATTTTGTCTAATCTCCTTGCTGCTAAGGAAATGAGGACTAACTTCACCATATCACATATCAATTAGCCTCCATACTTGAGGGCCTATCACGACTACTCATCCATGTTGCGATTCACATGGACTTGGTACTCGAAGGACGTTTAAAAACGCATGAATTAGTATAACAAGATGATATCCGGGATCAACTATTGCATCCCCTCGCATTAGTCTGAAAGAAAGGTTCTTCAGTTCTCCCTATCTGCAACTGTTGATCATCGTGGTCTACTTTGGCACTTCTCCTTTCTTGCAAACGCCCTGCTCTGGCATTCTAACACTTTGTGACTCAACATTCATAGGTCATCTTTCTCCAATTATTTTTCCATGAATTCACAAGGGAAATACATTGGAAACATTGATTGGGAATCCCTCTTTTGTGAGGAGACCTCGACTCACATCTGTGATTCCATTAATTCCATGGAAAATGAACTATTCGAAGAATTTTGTCTTCGGCTTGGTCCTGATGTAGTTATTTCTAACTACTAGAGACTGAAATAAATACTCTCCAGAGCCACGAGGGAAAGAGAAATTTTTGGGGATATGGTAAAACTTACAATCAGCATGTTCAAGGAAGATGTTGACCACAACCTTGCTCACATTACGAATGTTATTCGCCTCTTAGAGCTACCCTTCCAGCGTTCTCAGGTACCCAATAATCAAGATCGCGAATCTAAGGAGAAGCGAGCCAACAGAGAAGGTGATGAAGAGGTCGATTTTAATATCCCCAAGACATTATTATTTTATATTTGTGAAAATAATTTCCAAAACAATTATTTTTGTAAAAGTTAATTAAAAACTCGAAAATACTCAAAGGAGGTGTGAGTGACATTTTGCACAACAAACTATTATTTTATTATTAATAAAAGGAAAAGACACTTGGAGAATTTAGTTACATGAGGGGACACAACCATGGCACAAAAAAACATGTGTAAGCAAGCAAGAGAGATCTTTAGCAATCAAATCCAATCTAAAACTCAACAACCATACAAATCCTAAATCATAGGGATTTATAGATTGATTGAAGATTTGATTGGGATGGCATACGACCTGGGAAAAAGCTATATATATTGGTGCACTAGGATAGCATGAGGCGTCATGTTGTGCATGGAGAAACTTTGTTGCAAGTGCAGTTGTTGAGTCTTTCTCTCTTTCATAAGTCCATCGTTGGGCTTGTTACGGACTTTGAGAGAGAGTGTCACATGGAAGTCTTACTTGTTTTTCTAGTGTGCATGGTGGTGATCTAACTTGAGGGTGGAGTTGAAATCGTAGTTTTGTGGTACTCTCCTATGGTTGGGAGGAATTTATTCTCCAAGTATCTTTCTGAAATTAGGTGACTTTAACCTCCATTATATTGGTTTGTGTTTCTCTTATTGAATAGAAATTTCTAGTGTATATTTTGGGGTTATTACAATTTGGTATCAAAGCATAAGGTTCAAAACTCATACATGAGGGCTCATCATTTGGTTGGAGTTGTAGTTTTATAATAAAAACGTTAGACAATGTGTTTCATTGGTCATCCATATCCCCTCATAGTGATAGAGATGATAATGAAAAATAATAATAACAAGTAAAAAATTTCAGGCCATCAAATCCCTTAAATTTAGAAACCAATAGGAATTACATGCCCACAACATAGAGATTCTTTTTATTCTTTATCCTTGTGAGTCATAAAAACTGTGATGCAAGCCTGGGCATGGGTGTCGTTGACTTAGGATCGGATAATATATATTGTGAAAGGTTGTGCTTCAATAAAACTCTTCAGTAGTTTTTTAGTCATTCACAGTACTGTGTTCACTAATTTGATTATTCACCAATGAATAACTCTTTTGAACTTGGTGGATCTTGGACTCAAACCGATAGCAAGAGGCAAAATTGATCGAAAATTCGACTACACAATCTATTGTTCACTTGATTCCAATGCCCCAATACCTTATTTTCATTATGACTATTAAAATGCTTGGTATTATACTCCACATTTCAAGCTTGAAGAGCTATGGCTCCCAAGTCCAATTTGAAATCTAGGATTACCAGTGGACAATATATTCTGGACGGTGGAACTGATGCCTAAAATGTGCTTTTTGAGATCCATTGGTTGACTTATTTCTAAGTTCTTCTCTGAGTGAAACAATGTGAAAGCATTCTGACAATTACCAACCATGTCTGATACAATAAAGGAAGTAAGAAAAGCTTGGCACAAAACTATGATATCCGATAGTAACTACATGGAATTTGATGAGAAACAGGAGTTATGTTTCACGCAAAGGTTCTATGAATGTTTGTGCTATTGTTTATGATCGCTAAAGATATTGTTTTTATTCTTATGATATAGTTTTACATGAACTATGAAATTTTCAAGTTTCTGCATACCAGGTAAACACCTTATTTTGTTCTGCTATTTTGTATCTCTTTATCCCACACTAAAAGAAGTAAAGTGATATATATGGTTTTTTCCCATTATAAGAATAAGGAAATAGGACAAGCTACAGGACTGTTTGAGTAACATTTTATGGTTTTCTCAATGTAGACTACCCAATGCTTAATAAGGCATTGCCTCCATTTGCATTGTTTCTTCCTTTTATAAGAGCATGACTGACAAATGAAACGGTAGTTGTGAATCATAAGTCATATTAGAACAGAATGTCTCTGATATTCTTTTCTTCATAATAATTTGGTGTTTATATTCTCTTGGGAATTCTATGGGTCAGAATGAAAGAGATGTATTATCACCAATGGCCTTTAGTTTTGGTAGCGGAACAGAGATAGGGCCATTGTTTGTTTTGAAGACCTAATGACTGAAACTGTTTTTGTATAATTCTTATGGAACTGATGTCATGAAATTTCAAAACTAGAATAGATTTATATCACGCCTCGATCTACAGAGCACATAGACTGTGTATGCTCCCCCGCCTCTCATCCCTCATGGGATTGTTTACAGCATGTTGAATCAAGTTGAATGCAAAAACTAGTTTTTAGTGTGGTTGTATCGCCAGGAAGGGATTTCATTCCAAAAATGAATGGTTATCTTCCCTTACTACTCTTTAGTCATTGGGGCTCGATTTCATATCTTGATCAAAGTAAGCCTCAGCATGAGGATCATCTCTGCGGACTTCCTAGATCATCTTGGAATAAAGAGAGAGTTCCTCCACAATGCCAGGGGTTGCAAGTAAGGATATTTCATAGTACTCTTATCCCTTGGCAAGGTTTCAATGCACCTCATGCAAGAGTTTTCCATAGTTTCTTAGCTGAAGTCAATTTCTCGAATTGGCCTCCCACTTTTTCTAATAGTAAACTTATGTATAGTCAGAAACATAATCAACACTGGATACTTCCTGAGTCCCACCGCCAATGCCAATTACTCTACATATACACATTTCCCTTTCCTTAGTCTCAGACACTGACTGCAAATTTCTCACCACATGGCTCGAACCAGAACCCACTTTTCCTCCTCCTCTGGGTTTGAGAACGTAATTATTTCTTTCTGATATAGATATTTTTTCACTTCCCATTAGATCAACAACAACAACAACGTTATTTGCGCATTTGAAACTCTTCTAGGGACTCTTAAGTAGCTCAACTTCTGAGTTGCAGATCCCTAATCCAAAAGCACAAGAGCTGGACAACAACTTTATAGATTTGCATTGGTTGAGGCTGGATTCTGGCTCCAACAGTACCTTCAAAGCCTCGGACTATGATAATATAGGATGAATGGAGCCCAGAATGGAACTAGAAGATCTTCAGAGCAACATTTTTGCAAAAGAATAAAAACCCTTCCATTTTTTTTGGATCATAATAATATTTCTACATCATACTCTCATTTCATTCCATTCTTCCATGGTTATTGGAAAATAATTTCAATAGACTCCAGGAAACTATATTGTTTATAATTTTTGATTGCTGCTAGAAATTGTCAGTTGAACAATTCATGTTTTCAGAACAAACAACTAGGGTATGCTAGTTGAACAGTTCATGTTTTCACCAAATCAATATTTCGGCATTATTTTACCACTGGTGTGTCTACAGGTGGTGTACTGATAGATCTGCTAAATATGCGAGTAAGGGGAACCTTGCAAGTTCATTTATTTGATTAAAAACTAGATTGTTACTCATTAATTACACTATCAGTCTTAGCCGATCATCCTACGCTTATTATCCATCCTTCCAGCAAATAATAATTCGTTTGATAACGAAGATATCAGGTGTCCAAATATTTACCTTATTCTATGAGAAACACATGACTAATTTCTACAAGTTACTTAGTTTAAAAGGTTTTGGGTCTATATATTTTGTTTAATAGTTTATTTGGATGCATTGGAACCATAGTTTGAAATTAGCTCGGTTACCAAATCTAAGTGGAAAATGATAAATTAAATTGTGATTTGTAATCTACATTGAGGAGTTAATAATGCCTAGATATAAGTGCATGATAAATTAAATTGAGGAATTTTTATATTTATGCTTAGATTGGGGTTATAGATAATGAAGCTCGTTATAAATGAATTTATTTAAATTAAAATAGAGTAAGTTTATTGGTTTGTTTATGAATATCAAAAGGAATTTTTATTCATTGAAAATATTTATAATTTTTGCATTTTATATAAATTATATAGGATTTGAAAACATTATATTATATTATTTATATTATTTAATAAAGAAAACATTATATTATAATATTTATGAAATACAATTCTTTATAAAAAAGAAGATTTATGGTATTGGAGGTGACTCATAAAAATAGATGCTATCTTGTTACTAATAAAGTAATAAAGGAGATGTTATATATTAGTGGATATTATATTTTGTGATTTATGATACAAATTTTATTAAAAATAATAAATTAAAATAAAAAAGATATTATATAAAGGGGTTGTTATAAATATGAAATGATATAAGAAGAGAAAGATGTCAATAGACAAGAAGATAAATTTGAAAGTGAGGTGAAATGAATTAAAAATTAAATTTGGGAAGAAAAAAAAAATAGAATATTTGTATAAAAATATAATGAGCAAATTCAATATTTAAATAACGGGTTGTAATATATATATATATATACTTGTAAATGATTGCAAGAATTTATTCTTATATTTTTCAAATAATTTGAGGAGTCAAAAGAATGTGAAATAGTTTTAGATAATGTTAATGTAAAAAATATTTACTTTATTTTTTGGAAAATATTTTTTTATTAATAATATATATATAAAGAAAAAAATGTATTTTATATTTTTAAAGAAAGTGTATTTTACCTACTTTAGATTTGATAATCAAAGTAATCTCTAGTACCTTTGGAGTTGCCTCCTAGAGATATGGTTAGATACTCGAGTAGAGAGTAAAGTTCAAAAGAACATGTAGACGATACACTTTCCTCTGCTTTTGGCTCGATTGCGGATGCCAAGGAAGCTGTGTCATTTATTTGTGCACGAAAACTCTTCTTTGAAACCATAAAAATTAAAAAATTTAATCATTTGGTTTTTCTCTAAGGAAATCATGTGGACTTATGTTTTGTTTAATGCATGGAAGAGAAGTGATCAATATTGTTTTAAAACTCGTATTTAGAATTTAATTAAAGATCAATTAAGATAGGTTTGAATTTTTATGATTGGATTTATTAAAATATTAATATAAAATATTTAAATTTTAATAAAAACATATTTTAAACAATCTAAATATTAAAATAAAATATGCATTGTACCAATGTAGATACCATGTAAGAGAATATATCAAAATGTCATTGAATGTAACATATCAATTACATATATAATTAGCATTTGCACTAAGAGGTGCAAAGGAACGTCGAGAGGGTAAAAATATCGTGTCTTTTTGCAACTGAACCTTTTCTCAATTGAGTATTTCTGCAACTTGTTTTTTTTTCGTTTTGAGGATTGCAAAAGTGCTTTTTTTAATTTTATATATGTTTGTGTTTCCACAACCTGCATTCCGCAGCCGGAAATAGGATTGTACAAGTCCTTTTTTTGGGGCGGGGTTGGAAATCTATTTCTTGCAACCGGCAACCCACAATGTGGATTGCGGAATGTTGGAATTTATTGTCTTGACAAATGTTTGTCATTCTTTTCAGCATAAGGTTTTGTGTTTTCGGTTCCGCCTTCCACATTCCACAATATGGATTGCAGAAAGTGAAAAAAGTTGTTTTTTCTCATTTTTTTCCTTTTTCGGTTCCGCAACCCGCAATGTGGATTGCGGAAAGAAGAAACTCAATAAAATTATATTTTTTGCAACATCGCCTAATCGCAACCTGTAATCCACAAATGTTTTTCAAATTGCGTCTTGTGGAACTTTAAACTTTTTTCCTGGTCGCTAATATCATCCCGCATTCTGCAACCCGCAAATTTGGATTGTGGATTGCAGAAATCATAAGATCTAAAGTTTTTGGTTGTTTTTCATCTCCGCATTTTAGTTTGTTGCTTCAATCTCAATCGTCCATTTTTTAGAGATCTACCGCCGAGATCTTTTCTCCCATTTAGTCATGACTTATTTAATTGATTCGAATTTATGAAATTTTTACAATTTTCACTTGCAATTTCTACTACGACTAAGATTTTTACTGCAGATTTTTTTGGTTAAACTCACCAACCCTTGATGTCCAAGCTGTCGACCGGTAAGTTTCTTACTCTTAGCAGGTATTTTCTGTTGTTTTCACCATGGTAAATTTGTAATGATGGTTTCCAAATTTCAATTAGAATTTATCTCCAAGTCAACCAGTATGTATCGAAATACCAGGTCTAAGACTGCCCTAAATGAGCAAAGGAGCGAGGAACCAAATGCCGGTATCGGTATCGTCACTGACACCACTGAGCGAGTATCTGAAACCCTTCATCTCGACTGGTCCAGGATTTAGTCCATTTTCTACAACGATGAATTCTTTGCCATTACTCACAACTAGCCTGCATATGCTAAAATTAGCAATTATCAACTTCACTGCATTATAGCTAGACCTCCTTTCATGTCATATACCAACGGTCTTTCAATGACCATATTGGAACCCTGATGGCCTCTTTCCATCTAGATGTATTTGCGAGAGCTTATGCTCTCAAACCTCCTTGGCAACTTCTCACGGATAAATTTCTTAATGCATCCATCAACCAACTCGACTTTGAGGAAGTAATAAAATCCTCGATGGATAACCCTGTCAAATTTATCCCCAAAGAAGATAAGGCCTACCCCATTTCATGGTTTAGAGAACCATTCTCATTGCTAGCAGCCATGTTTTGTCGGTAATATGGTTTACATATCTGTAGAGAATTCAAGGTTGAATGGGATCATATAGCCCATCACATATTACATACAGGTAAATGCTTCAACTGGGCACAAATCCTATCAAATCCTATTGTCAGGGTATGTCGTGGACATTTTCTGTGTGACTTCTTCATTCCTGTCCATGGGCTAGAATTGGACTAAGACATATCCACCGGTCCATATCTATTGTTCAGATATGTGGGAAGATAACTTTGTCCCTCAGATATATGAAATTTGTGACCACTTTATAGGGTCAATGTACCAGATGATTTTCAAGGGAGATGCCCCAACTTTCTCAAAAAGGGCTAGAGCTCCGGTTTCTATCATGGGGGGTTGGTATGTAGGTAATTACTTTTCCTACATACGTATTTCGGGCAGTAATATAGTTCATCTACTACCGAGGATAGTCCTAGACAAAATGGTATTACAAGAAATTTCTTATTAGATTGTCATAGATGGGGTTTTCCCAAAGCTTGCATCATCTAAGAGGAAATGTTGGCCCAATTTCCCTTTGAATTTGGGATTCTTGACGGTGAAAAATTACTCTCATCATGCAATCCTCGGTATTAAAGCCATAGTAGAAATGAGATTAGGAGAGGCGCCCAAAAGAATGCATGATCCCATGTCTTTACTGGAAAATCATTTTGTCCAAGAGCACACTAAAATTCCATATGCCCATGACGAGGTTCCTGATGAATCCATCTACAGAGGTGCTATTGATTTTTCGGAATTAGTGAGAAAGATTCCCAATCCTCTAGAGAAGACTCACTTGTTCTAGTGTTAGAAGGAGCTAAAGACCTCTACCTTAAATTCAAGACAACTCTGGTTGAATGTGCAAGAGGATATACACAAACAGAATGCAGAAAAGGAGGTCGGGGAAGCATCTATCAACTCTTTTAATGTGCCTGCTGACAAATTAAAGGATAAAGGTAAAGTTGTTCTTGAAGGCCCTGAGAAAGAGCATTCTTCCCCCACACTGGACATCTTACACAAAGCAACATAGTTCAATAAAAACTTGGAGAATATTAGCTCTAAAATAGAAGCACAAGAAGTTATGCTAGAATCTCCAACAAAGAAGAAGAAGGTTCATGAAGCTATTCCAAAGGTCCATCGATAAGAATAAATCCCTCAACCTCCACCACAAACAATTCAAAGGGGAGAAACCTAAACAACAAGTCTCGCAAATTCCTCCAATTCAGTAGGTAGAACCATTTCCCCAAGCCAATGTTGAAGTGCATGAGATCCATAGTGATATAGACAAGGAAAACAGTCCTTCCACCTATCCTGTGGATGTTTTCACTTCCATGAAATCATCTGCTATTTTTGATTCATCATTTTCCCAATATTCTTTTTCCAAGTCCGATTTGGCACCAATTCTTTCTGCTACCACCAGCATGCCCTCGGTACTTGAAGACGTGCCTATTTCTATCCCCCCGTCTACTTCCCCTATTATTTCAACCTCATCAAGACTTCACACTACCCCAACATCCCCACATTTATTTATTCCCCAAGTGTAAATTCCTCTCATTCTTAAAATTTATTCCCCTTAAGTTTCTACGCCTATTCCCACTCCTATTTCCTCACCGCTTCCACCTATTATTTCTACACCTACTACCGTTATCCCACCCGTCAGTATGGAAATCCCAATCCTCGAAACCTACCAACCTGAACCTTTGATGACTTCTCAATAGGGAACCATCTCCACATTAGAGGAGATGGCATATTTTGGTGAAGATGCAGTGGTTTCTCTGGGGAAACACTTCTGGAGCAGGAAAGATAAGGCTGTGGTGAAAAATGGATACAAGATAACAAGGGAAAGCACATTCAATTAGGGGGTAGTGCAAAACCAAATTATTTGGAAAAGGGACTCCTCCAATACCAAACAAGAATCATTAGATACAGACGCTGCCATGGGAGCCTTTGCTGGAGCCAATTTCGACCCAGTGTCTTAGTTGAACAAAGAGTTGGAAGAGAAAGAACAGGAACTGCAAAATTCCAAAAAAGACTTAGTATAAGCCAAGGCACGCCAGAGCCAAGAGATCCAATAGCTTAGGAACGAGTATGAGGAGAAGCTAAAGTGTCTTCAAGGATAGAATGACTATCTGAAGCAGCAACTTGAGAAGGCAGATCACCTGACTGAGCAACAGGATGACAATATTTCAATATTTGAGCAATAGATTAAAGACCTTCATCTTGCATCTAATACCTCTTCCTTCTCCAAATTCACCGTAGAAGAGTTTAAGCAATTAACATGCACAATACATGATCAATATTATGAAGAGATGGTTAATTTTTTTCTAAGGTTTTAATGAAATGCATGAACTATACAATAATTTTGAGCGCCAATCAGATATTCTCCATGATCATCACACAAAGAGGATATAAGCTTTTATAGATTATGACAACATCGTAGACTGGCATTAATACATTAAAGAAAGACCAGATGATATTATGCCAATATTAGATAAGTTTAAGCTTAAGAAGATCGAGGTGACGATCAAAACATGGGATATTATTTGTGATATGGTGAAATCCATCATCAATAATGGACAAGTGGCCTACAAAAGAAGGTGATCAACTTCAGTGACATTTCTTTATTTTCTCGATCTACCACTCTTAGATCCTATCGATGAGGCTATGCCTCCTAAACTAAAATTGGAGCAATTCAAGAGTGATTTTGCTAAAACCAAGGAGCAAATATTGTAGATCACTCATCTCACTTGTTGGGTATATGTTATATTCCTTGTATGTTCGTGTAGAGTGGAGGTGCACATGTCAGCATTGCAGCTCGACGATCCCAAATTTGTTAGCTATTTATAACTATTTTTGGATATTTATAGCTGTTTTTGGCTATTTTTGGAATTTTTCTAAAAATATGTAACTTAATCTCGGTTAAGGGATTGGAGTCTTTTTCTAATCTGGGTTAACGGATTAGGGTATTTGGATGTTGTTGAATACCTATATTTTGTATTGTGATGATTCATAATGTAATGAAGAGAAAATAAGAGGTGTGGCTCCAAGGTTTTCTGGTTTTCCCAGTTAAGGGTTTCCAGGGTAAATATCTGTGTTTATGTGTGAATGATGTGTCGTGATCTCTATTTTGCTTAAAAGAATCTGTATGCTTTGCTTCTCTACACAGGTTTAAAAATTACATGTGGTATCAGAGCTCGATTTTGGCATCAGGGAGATGCCTTTGTTGATAAGAGTTTGACGCGGTTGATAGATCTCGGGTCTGTGATAAACCTGGGTTCAGTGGAAGATTTGCAGTGTTGATTTGTGCATTGAAAGAGAACGGCGAGCACTTCAAGAATTGAGATTGAGAAATTTAACGGCCAGAATTTTGAGCTATGGAAGCTCAAAATGGAGGATCTTTTGGTAGATCAGGAACAATGGATTGCTGTAGATTCGGGTAGGAAACCCACGGCAACGTCACAATATGATTGGGATAAATTAGAAAGAAGGGCGAGGAATACAATACGATTGTGTTTATAAGAATCTATGTTGTTGAACGTATTTGGTGAATATTTTGCAGTAAAGCTATGGGAAAAACTAGGGAGTTTTTATCAATCAAAATCCCTTGTGAACAAGTTGTTTCTACAAAAGAAGTTGTTTCACCTCATAATGGATGAAAATGACACTATAACAGAGAATTTGAATGTCTACAATACTATGGTAATTCAGATAACCTTTGCTGGTATTAAAATGGTTGAAGAAGATAAATGTATTACATTATTGTGTTCTTTGCCAGATTCATGGGACAGCCTAACTATTGTAATAGGTAGTGCTAGCCAGGCAACTTTAAAATCTGATGAAATTGTATCATCCCTACTATCAAAAGAGATGAGGTGGAAAACCATGGATAATCATAGCATAGATTCCTTGTCTGTGAGAGGTCTCCCCCAGGAGAGAAACAAAAATAAAGGATCCGGGGGGAGATCTAAATCTAAGGGTGGATCTAAATCCCCAGGAAAAGGAAAATGGAAGTGTTGGAAATGTGGTAAAGTTGGGCACTATAAAAAGGATTGCAGGTCTAAAAATGTTGAGAAAGCAAAAGGATATGAGGATACCCATTCCACAGAGGTGAAGAAATCCTCAGAAGAAGGAGGGGATGTGTACCTAGATTCCATGGGTAATCATTCAGAACGTGATATATGGTTGATTGACTCAGGTGCGTCATGTCGTATGACCCCTCATAGGGAGTGGTTCTGTGAATATGAAAAGTACAATGGAGGAGATGTGTGCTTGGGAGATTATTCCCCATCCAGTATCATTGGACGTGGTAGAGTCAAGCTAAAACTGAAGGATGGAAGGATTAGAACTTTTCCTGGAGTGATACACATTCCAAATCTAGCAATAAAATTGATATCTATCGGAAAGATGGATGTTGCAAGTGTAAAGACTATGTGTGGAGATGGTGGTTGCAAAATGGTTTGAGGATCAATGGTATTGATGAGGGGAGTTCAGTATGGAACTCTGTACAAACTATTGGGAAAAACCATCATTAATGAATGTAACAATTATGTTGTGCTTGAGGAAGGAGGTAAAGATGACAAAACCATGACTACATCAGGAGGAAAGACAATGCTATCTCATCAAATATTGGGGCATATCGGAGAAAAGGGACTTCGAGCATTACAAGGTAAAGGTATGGTTGAAGGTATGAATGATTGCACTCTGGATTTTGATCTATGTGAACATTTCATATATGGAAAACAAAATCGAGTAAGATTTGCATCTCGTGCTACAAGAGCAAAGGGAATTCTAGAATTAATACATATTGATGTGTTTGGACCTGTTCCTATTCCATCATTAGGAAAATATGTGTATTATGTTTCATTTATAAATGATTTCTCAAGGAACATATGGATTTATTTCCTTCGAAAGAAATTTGAAGTATTTTCCAAGTTTAAAGGATTTAAGGCTCTTATAGGAAATCAATCAGAAAAGAAAATACAGGTGTTGAGGACTGATAAAGGTGGAGAGTTCTGTGGGAATGAATTCAAGGAATTTTGTTAAGAAGTGCAGTATAGCAAGGAAAAAGACTACTCCATACACACCTCAACAGAATGGATTTATTGAGAGGATGAATAAGACGTTGATGGAAAAGGCAATGAGCATGCTAAGCAGTGTTGGGATAGGACAAGAATTATGGGCAGAAGCAGTGGAGACAACATGTTACTTGGTAAACCAATCACCCACATCAACATTGATTGATAAAACTCCACAAGAGGTATGGACTGGTAAGAAATCCTCTATTAAGCATCTGAAAGTTTTTGGTTGTGATGCTTATGTACATGTTCCAAAGGAGAAAAGGAGAAAGTTGGATAATAAAGCTAAGAAGTGTATCTTTATTGGCTATAAAGATGGTATGAAAGGGTATAAGCTTTGGAATCGTATAACTAAGAAGATTGTTTACAATTGAGATGTTGTGTTTCAAGAGGTCAAAGAAGTCCCTAGACAAGAAGTGAATCCAATGAAAAAGGAACCAGAGAAAATAGAGTTTAAGTTAGAAGGTGTAGAATCTGACTCAATAGAAGAAGCTGAAGAAGAAGAAGAAGAACCTCAGTGACAACAGTTTTGAGGAGATCATATCGAGAAATAAGGAAACCAAAAAGGTATTCCGCTCCTGATTTTCACTCTCATTTTACTATGTCTATTACTGATGATGATCCTAGAAATGTGAAGGAAGTTGTTGATTCAGAGGATAGTGATCTTTGGAAAAAGGCCATGGATGAAGAAATGGATTCCTTGGACAAAAATGAAGCTTGGAATCTAGTCCAGCTACCAGCTGGAAGAAAAGCCATTGGGAGCAAATGGCTATTTAAAAGTAAGTTGAATGCAGAAGGTAAAGTGGATAAGTATAAATCCCACTTCGTAGAAAAGGTATATTCTCAGGTAGAGGGGATTTATTTTAGTGCAATTTTTTCTCCAGTTACAAAATAAACTTCTATTAGATTTCTTCTTTCTATTGCTGTTGCTTTTGATCTTGAAGTAGAGAAGATGGATGTGAAGACAACGTTCTTACATGGGGATCTAGAAGAAGAAATATACATGAAACAACCAGAAGGGTTCATAGTAAAGGGAAATAATGAGTTGGTATGTAAACTAAAGGAGTCCCTTTATGGTATAAAGCATGGTCTAAAGCAATCTCCAAGGATGTGGTTCCAAAAGTTTGACACATACATACTTGGATTGGGGTTTGTGAGAAGCAAAGTTGATCATTGTGTATATTCCAAACAGGATGGTGATCACTTCATTAACATAGTTCTGTATGTTGATGACATGTTGTTGATTGGAAACAACAAAGATGTTATAAAGGAGGTATAGTATCAATTGTCCTCCAAGTTTGATATGAAAGATCTCGATGCTGCAAACTTCATTCCGGGAATGGTGATAAGAATATATTGTGCAAACAAAATGATCAGTTTAAATCAACGAAAATATGTTGAGACAGTACTACAAAGATTTAACATGTAGGAAAGTAAGCCAATCAAGGTTCCTATTCCTGTAGGTGTAAATTTATATGCAGAGCAGTGTCCCAAGACACAGGAAGAAGAAGAAGACATTTCATGAGTTCCATATGCCAGTGCAGTTGATAGTTTGATGTATGCAATGGTCTATACAAGACTAGACATTGCTCATGCAGTGGGATTTTTTAGCAGATATATGTCAAAACCAGGAAAGGAGCATTGGACAGCTATAAAGAGGGTCTTCAAATATTTGTGTGGCACCACAGATTATGCAATCTACTACCAAGGAAGACCTGGACTAGAGAGAGTAATAAATGTACATGGATTTGTTGATGCAAACTGGGATGGAGACCTTGATCACATAATATCTACAAGTGGGTATGTGTTTAACCTTTCTGGAGGAGCTATCCATTGGATGAGCAAGAGACAAGTTGTAGTTGCACTCTCAACTACATAATCTGAATACATGGTAGCCACTCATGCAAGCAAAGAAACCATGTGGTTGTAAATATTGTGTTTAGGTATTGGGTTTGTACAGAAAGGTGTAAGGTTAGATTATGATAGCAAAAGTGCAATCTTCTTGGAAAAGAACCCTAGTTATCATGCTAAGACAAAGCATATTGATGTGCAATATCACTTTGTGAGAGATATGGTTGAAGACAAGAAGGTGTTGTTGAAGAAGGTTGACACCGTGAAAAATGTTGCAGAATCATTAACAAAGTCTGTTAGTACAAAGAAGTTCTCTTGGTGTAGAGAATTTATGGGTATGGTTGCCCTGAACCTATGAATTTATGAGTACATGACTCATTTCTATGCAAAGGAAACAACAAGTGGGAGAATCTTGGGTATATGTTATATTCTTTGCATGTGCATGTGGAGGGGAGGTGCACATGATAGCACTGCAGCTCGACAATCCCAAAAGCACCTTCCCAAAAGCGCTATTTATAACTGTTTTTGGCTATTTATAGTTGGTTTTGGATTTTTATGGATTTTTTCTAAAAATATGTAACTTAATCCTAGTTAAGGGATTGGAGTCTTTTTTCTAATCTGGGTTAACGGATTAAGGTATTTGGATGCTGCTGAATACCTATATTTTGTATTGTGAATGTAATGAAGACAAAATAGGAGGTGTGGATCCAAGGTTTTCTAGTTTTCCTGGTTAAGGGTTTCGAGGGTAAATCCCTCTGTTTATGTGTGAATGATTTTTTGTGATCTCTATTTTTCTTAAAAGAATATGTATGCTTTGCTTCTCTGCATAGGTTTAGAATTTACATCACCATGGAGGAAATCAAGTAGCTGATTGGGATACCTATTGCTTCATTAATGTGGATTGATCTGTTTCTTAAAGAATGGACAAAGATCAATAAAAAGGAGATTGCTTATTTAATACATAAATCCAAATTGCATCTAGAGAATGCTCAGTTTAAGGACATCCAAGATTTGATGGATTCTTTTTTCAAGTGGAGTTCCGCCCTTGGAAAATATTGAAACTAAAATATTTTGTAATCCCACTTCTTGGGAAGTGACTTTCTTTGTACAATTTTGTAATATTATTTAAAGGGAAGGGTGCCTCCCAAGAAAGGGAGAGAGATTAAGAATAAGGGAGCAACAGGAGAAGGGACTACCATAT
Organism: Pseudotsuga menziesii; assembly: GCA_001517045.1. Taxonomy (NCBI): domain Eukaryota; kingdom Viridiplantae; phylum Streptophyta; class Pinopsida; order Pinales; family Pinaceae; genus Pseudotsuga; species Pseudotsuga menziesii. Next base: position 109,508 of record LPNX011151473.1, read on the forward strand.
ACATATCAGGAAAAGGTTTGTAATTTTGGAATGTTGTAATTTTTGCAAGTTGAATAAAATTACATTGTGACTTATGCTATGTTATTTGGTTATTCATTAAATGTGTTTCATGAATTTCAGTCTTTATTCTAATTCCCTGGCATACTAATCATTGGTTGCTTTTCTACTGAATGTGTTAATTTTTGTATAGATGTATGTTTACAATATTGGTACATTAAATGTGTATTAACTGAATGTCTTTATTTGATTCACATACTCTTTTATGCAACTGATGAATTGTTATTAGTCCCTAATACTAATTTTTTAATTGGTATTGCATGATAGGACAATTGTACACTCATAATAGTTTGGATAAGACATTGCAATTTTCATTGTTAGTTTTATTTGAAGCTGATTAGAGGAAGTAATATTAAATTATATTTTTATACATTGAGTAAATATTTCCTTGTTATCAATTGTATATCATAACTTCTTTGCCTAAAATTTGTTACAATCACTTCTTAGTTTTCTTAGAGAGTTTAGTCTACAATCCAGTCACTTTGAAACTTTCTGACACCTTCCTTGCAAGAGAAGAGACTACCAAAGACATATCAGGAAAGCTCTGTAAGTTGTGTAATATTGTAATGTTTTGCAAGTTAATAAAACTACATTGTTACTTATGCTATGTTCTATGGTTATTCATTAAATGCGTTTCATTATTTATAGTCTTTCTTCTATCTATTTGACAGACTAATCATAAGTTGCTTATATGTTGAAGAGGTTAAGTTTATGTATTGATGTTTTATTACAATCTTAACATATTAAATGTGCATTGAATAAATGTATTTTTTTAATTCACATGTTTTTTCTGCAACTAATGAATAGTTATTAAACCTTAATACTAATTTTTTAATTGGTATTACCTGATAAGATAGTTTTACACTTATAATACTTTAGATAAAGGATTGCAATTGTCATTGTTTGATTTTATTTAAATTTGATTGGAATACATGAAGCAGGTTGCGGGATGTAGGATAATATTTGAAATGAGGTATAAATTTGTTGGCTTCGACAATCCGCAATCCCGAAAATATGTGTGGGTTGTGAGTTATGGATAGGAAAACTTGCAAATTTTTTAATTAAGTTTTCTCTTTCTGCAATCCGCATTGCGGGTTGCGGAACTGAAAATAGAAGAAATATTAATGGAAAAAATTTTCACTTTCCGTAATCCGCATTGTGGGTTTGCAAAAATGCGGAACCAAAAAATGAAATTTTAATAAGAGAAATTGTGGATTGGGGAATGAAAAAAAATAAGAAAACAAATCGAAGTTCAAAATCCATAATACGCAAATGCGGGTTGCAGGTTGTGGACAAACACCTATCAAGTTGTGATAAACACTTATCAAGTTGACATCTCAGAGGAGTTGCAGAAATGGAATTGTGGAAGTAGTTTCGAGAAAAATAAACATTAACATTGAAATCAATAAACGCTTGCATATTCTATTTTCAACTTGCATTTCATATCTATTTGGTCAAAATTGTTTTATTTGATTATTACTATTTTTTGGGAAGCTTCTATATGTCAACTACAACAAACTTCGTCAACAGAAGAGTTTTCAATTGGTATTACCTGATAGGACAGTTTTACACTTACAATACTTTGGATAAAGGATTGCAATTGTCATTGTTTGATTTTAATTAAAGTTGATTGGAGTATGTGAAGGGGGTTGCGGGATGCGGGATAATATTTGAAATGAGGAATAAATTTGTTAGCTTCGACAATTCGCAATCCTGAAAATATTTGCGGGTGGCGAGTTGCAGATAGGAAAACTTGCAAAAATTTTTATTAAGTTTCTGCTTTCCGCAATCCTCATTGCGAGTTGTGGAACCATGGAATAAAAAAAAAAATATTAATGGAAATACTTTCTGCTTTCTGCAATGCGCATATTGGGTTTGCGGAAATGTGTAACCAAAAAATGAAATTTCATTAAGAGAAATTGCAGATTGCAGAAAGGCAAAAAATAAGAAAACAAATTGAAGTTCGACATCCGTAATCTACAAATGCAGGTTGCAGACAAGCACTTGTCAAGTTGTGATGAACACTTATCAAGTTGACGAATCGTAGGAGTTGTGGAAAGGGAATTGTGTAAGTAGTTTCGATAAAAATAAACATTAACATTGACATGAATAAACGCTTGCATATTCCATTTTCCACTTGCATTTCATATATATTTTGTCAAAATAATTTTATTTGAATATTATCTATTTTTTGGGATGATTCTATATGTTAACTACAACAAACTTCGTCAACTTAAGATTTACAAAAAACTTGGGAATTAGTCAAAAGGAAAGGATTGTTTCCATTTGAGAAGACAATGATATAACTCTTACTGCTCAATTTAAAATACTCCAAATATGATTGTAATACCTATCATATATATTTTTTTATATAAATAAGAAAGTTCCTTCTATTACATTGAATAAGATTTACGAAAAGTAAACAGTAACTAAGCCCTCCCTACATAGGGAAAACAGACTTTGAGGTTTCAAAATTATCAAAATTACATCATGCCCCAAAATAAGCTAGGCAATACTATTTAGATCGACAATTCTTTACTATATACCGTTTGCAAAGATTCATAGTAATAAAAGTAAACTAAACTATCTAGAGAATTAGCTAATTTCTAGCTTGATATCAGTATCAACAGGGGTGGAGTTCTGCAGTTTAATGCCAAGGTGATTGGAAATTTGTTGCATGTTATTGGATAATTCATCTAGCTTCAAAAGGATGGCTTCATCTGCCTCTCCTCTCTCAACCAATGCTCTTCCCATAACAAACTTATGTTGCTTGAGATAGTCCATGGTCTTCATATGAAGCCTGATTTTCTTCCTCTTGAATAACCAGGTTCAGGTATGAGAGCCTGAAATTCCTCTGTCACCTCATGGTCCAGAATGCAATTCCTGGTGACTTTGGCATCATTTTTCGAGTGTTCAATTTCCTCTTTCACCATGTTGGGGATCGAATTCTTGTACAAGCGGGCAGTATGGACAATGTTTCTCATAGCTCTACTGGGCAGTCCAGAGGAGGCAGGTAGGGGAGTGCAGGATCATCTACGCGGTGGCATGGTGAGAAGAACAGAGGGGAACCTAATTCAAATGAAAGGGGGCACAATGGAGGCAACGAACTAGTAGGATTTCTTGAAGAACGAAAGGGAGGCGTTGGCACACTTATTTAGAAAGCTTTTTAATGTGACAGTTATCAATTATTTGATCCACAGATAAGAGAATTTGGTAGTCACTTGCGCCATAAGTATCATGACGTCACAACAAAAAGGGGCAGCATAGTTGGCACCTAAACATAAGAACTTGGAGTGGTGACCCACGTGATGGATTGTTTGTTATTATCTACTCAATGATGGCACGTGTGAAGATTTGACAGACTTCCCGTTGGAACAAAATTTCTACTATTGGAGGATTGAAAATTATCGCTACAATGAGTTTTTGTTTACATGACACAAAGTTAAAGAAGACTTGTGGAGAAATATAGTTAGTGAGAATTTTAGTGGTAATGGACCTAGGGTCCCTATGATTGGAGATGTGACACCTATTATGGGTGAGGGAAATGTTGTCGGATATGTTCCACTACAAGTTGGGAGATGGTTGGAAAAATAAGCCAGTTGTAGGGATCCCTGCAACAATGTTTCAAAGTAGCTTAGCAAGTATAGCAAGGAGGAATCCTTCTGATACCCAGATGAACAACGCTGTCTTAAAATAACTAAGAACAAATGTAAAAGTAGTGGCCATAATTGAAAAACCAAAGGACATTCCGCAAAAACCTCCATATGAGATTGTGCAATTAATTACCATAGTGCATAGTATCCATTGTTATAACCCGTCGGTTTGAACGAATGTTCAGAATGCGGAAAATGGAAACAGAGTCCATCATCATCATCACCACCCTTATGAAGTGTTGAAATCATCGGGGGTGATAACATGTTGAGGAAAATAATGAGTTGGTAGAGTAACAAACACAAAAGAAACATACATTTTGTCTGTCCTAATACTCTGTAATAGTAACTACATCCGATAATTCGAACGAATTGAAGTCGTAACAAAAGCTGGACATGTGGATTGTCTTGCATGCAAGAGTATCTAGAAAAAGAGAAAGCTGGAGAAATTTGAAGGCCTGCCAGATATTTAACTCTTGATATTGAAATGAATGTAAGCCCTTGTCTATCAATGTTTACAATATCTATTGTTGCATTTTGTAGGGTCACACCTTATGCTTTATGAATTTTTAAACCCCATGTCATACAAAGTGGTAGTTGCCTATGCGTTCCTCTTGTTATGGGAGAGATGTGAACATAAGTAGGATTAGAAGTATCCCGTAAGGCTCCTTTGTAGTAGAGGAATTCAAAAACAACAAAGGATGGTAAGGTAGGAGGATGTTCATTGTAGTTGTATACAATGTCAATGACTTTTAAAAGTGAATTGTTAACAAGGCCTGCTCCAAGCCATAAATTACTAGTTAACATTACTTGTTGACCAATAGCAAGAAGGACCTCTAATGGTAGTTGGATTGGCAGACATGTGTGTTCCTTTGTGCTACAAGGGAATGTGCAATTGGCATATAGAGGTGCTTGAGCATGTGTTTGTTGTGTAGTGAAATAGGGCTATTAGTGGCATACAAGTGGGTAGATTCTTCAAATGAATAGTTTTCTGCATGTGAAAGGGATGAGTTTTTTTTTGTCATTAGGAGTGCCCATTCTTCAAGGGTTGGTGTTGTGTTTCGAAGGTTTAGTAAGAGTTGGCGAAAGACAATTTGAGGAGCGCTATCTCTTTGTTGTCGAAAAATGGTATTGAGCATGACAAAAGTATCAAATGTATGCCAGAGAACAGTTCCAATGGATGAGCCTGCATACATGGGGATGTCCTTCACTGGAGGCAATTTTCCAAAGTAACCAAGAAGAATCATGGAACAGGAACCAAACGAGATAGTACAATTCTAGGGGAAAGCTTCATGGAAGTGTGCATTAATTTGAGTTAACATTTTTGGGCCAATAAAGCCCATTTCATTGATGAGAATATAGTGAATATGTCAAAGTTCTTCTTGAAGCTTTGAAAGGGATTGGCCTTGAAGAGGGTGCATTTCAACAATGGGTATTCAAAGAGCAGAATGTATTGTAAGTGCATCTATGTTAAAGGAAGCAACACTAGTTGGAGCTAGGAGAAGCAGTGGGGATGTTGTTTGTCCAGATGCAGTTTGGAGTGCATATTTCAAGCAAGATATGAGGTAATATTTTTCAGTGCCTCCAGTGCCTTGAATGACCATTTTGAGTGGTTGAACAGGTGTAGTGTTTCTAAAATGGGGAATGACAAGATCAAAGGCTATGCATTGTGTGGGAGACAAGAAATCAAGTGAAATGGATAACGAGGTGGTGTATTCATGTAGTTAGGTGGAAAAGGGATTGAGTTCAATGAATTATATCGTTGTTTCATGCAAATGGGTGGCTATATTGTTGTGTCCAATTGTGATTTTTGCCAAAATCATGATGTCCAAGCATTTCAAGGTCATCAATATGTATGTTGTTTCCTAGTCAGATTTGAGAGAGAAGTTCCCATTCATCCATCGTATGGGCCAAGGGAAAGGGATTTGGATTGGAGATTGAATCATCAGATGGAGGTGTAGAGGGTTCTTCTTATACACGTTCAACGTGCCACACAACATATTTTTATTTAATGCGATGCCAATGATAAATAATTTCAGAACTTGTTGTTCCAAGATCCTCAGGGAGGGCATGAAAAGGTTGTATAAAAGAAGGTCTCTCCAACAAAACGGTTCAAAAGTTGAAGAATCAAAGGGAGGAATGGAAGTGAATTGTGGAAATACTCTAACAATCTTGTGACGCAAGTTTGCTTTCCATGGATTTTTTTTCCTTTTAGGTGAAAAAGACCAAGAACGAGTAGCCGCTAAGCAGGGTTAGATGCTCAAGAGCAAGGGGTATTTCCATGTAAGCAAATATGAAGGGGGGGTTGTAGGGGTGTTAGTAGTGTTATTACAAACACGACGGAAGACAATTTGGCTCACATTTAGGGAAAAAAATTGACGGATGCAAAGCACAAGAGGGAGTTTTTGGAGCATGTGACACGTCTCTTGTGCAGTAATGTCTCGTTTTGCAACTTTTTGTGCAAGGAATCACTTGATTGGCTAAAGAATGAGGTTGTCACTTGGTACTGCATGTGCAAGGAGAGAGAGAATAACAAGTTAGCTTTATGATTTTGGCTCTACTTTTGATGCATATTTTGAAATGTATTTGAGGACAACATGTCTAAAAAGAATAGGATGGCAATCAACGTTAGCCCTCCATATTGAAAGCATGGTTGGGTTGTGAATATTTAGAAGGGAATCATTTCTTGCAGGATTGTAGGTTTTATGTCCATTTGCATTAATGCATAAGGAAGAAGTAGCTTGTAGGTCATAGGGAAAACCATAGAGACATTGAACATATGTTCCTTTTTTGCAATAGCAAGTTGTATCTGAACATCTGGTGTGCCTTTGAACACAATTTACAAGTTCTTCATTGCCAACTCAATAGTTTGATGCACACAAGAAGAATCTAGAATCGTAACAAGAGAAGAGAAGATGGGAGCAACTGAAGATGAAGTTCTCATTGTTCACACTAGAAATAAATACAAGAAGAAGGAGAACCACCATCACAAGAAGAAGAAGGAGAAGAAACAAAAGAAGTTCATAAAAGATCCTTCCAATATTTGATGCTACACTTGTGATGAAAAGGGACACTTTGTAAGATATTGTCCCAACATGAAGAAGAGACATCATGCTCATACCGTCGAAGAAGATGAAACAAAAAACAAAAGGTTTAGAAGAGAGAGGGATGATTTAGATCAAGAGTATGTGCTAATCTCAGCACTTACATGAAGTATCTCACATGGAAGAAATGATTGGCTTGTGGATAATGGGGCATATAACACATGACAGGATACACAAATCATTCATCAATATGTCTAAGCATGAGTCACCTCACAAGGTGAAACTTGGGGATGATTACCAATACCCCATAAAGGAAGTGGAGAAGCTTCATACAAGCTAGACTCTGGAAAATCCTTAAGGATGAAGGATGTGCTATATGTTCTAGGATTGAAGTAGATCTTCTCTCCATATCTGCACTAGATGCAAAGGAAACGAGCATTGCATTTGTTGATGCCCAAGTTCTAATGTGGCCTAAAGGAAAGACAATAAGTGATGTGACAATGATTGGAGAACAAAACGGGGGCTTGTATAAACTAAAGGGACAACCTGAACACTTTGTAAGTTTGTTTTTTATTCAGTTTGTGGGATCATGTTTTAGCATTTGCATTCTGAAACATGGGTTTATATTAACTCATTTTTCATTATGAGAGTAATTAATCTTTCTTTTTTGTAAAAACACATTTCCTTTATTCCAAGAAGAAGCTATGTTCAAGTATTTCATATTCATTTTATGTTTTGATTTTTTCTTGCAATTCTATTAGGATTTACTTCTCTACAGGTATCAAAGAACAACTGGAATTTCTTTGATCATTATGTGTTTCTTGTGTAGTTCCTCCAATCAACTATGCACATCTATCTCCAAGCCAGCTCTAGCAATTTTTCAGAGCAAAAGATTCAAAAGCAACTTTATAATTTGCAAAAGGGAAATGGTCATTTCCATTTCCGAGCATGAGGATTCAATCTTCATGTACATGAACTCTAACACTATCTTTTTATGTTGAATCCTACATGAAATTATTATTGTTCATTTCATACTTTGATTTGTATCAAACATGTTTTTACTTTTTATACTTGTCACACCACTTTTTATAGTTATCACACTATCAACTATAACAACACATTGGAGTCTTGTTTATTACGAGATTAGTTTTTGTTATGTAATATCAAACTTTGATGTGATGTTCATTGTTAAGACCAATTAACATTGCTCTCGTTTTGAAAAGAAAAAATATCTCATACTTACTATTTTGTAAAAGTGTTAAGTTCAATAAACTTGTTATGTATTTTTTATTTGGATTATTCCTGTGACCATTCATTTGGTGCAAATGCTAGTTATAATTGTCCATCAAGTTAATGTGTTAATGTGTTCGGTAGTCTTAATCAAAATAGGCAGGTTATGAGTGAAGCCTTTATTTGTTGAAAACTTTTGTTGTTTTGAATGCCAAAAATTTAGGGCCATGTACCCACCAGGCTTCAAATTTGAAGCCTTCAGAGCCCTTCAAAGGCCATTTTAAACGTCATAGAAGGCTACAAAAAATTTTCCCATGCAAAAAAAAATTAGTTTCATTTCCAGCACTCCAATAATGAAATTGAGTAAGCTTGGGTAAATTTGCAGTAGAAGGGCAGCTAAAAAAATTGCCTTTCCAGGGGTTTTGATTCAGTGGACTATGGGAGAGTCCAGACTCAGAGTCTGCCCAAGTGCACTTGAATAGTCGGATCATGGATGAGGATCTTGGTCCCAATCGACACGGACCATAATGGGAAATTGGGATGCCTAGTGTCAAGTTCAACTCGATGATTCAGGATTATGACTCAGGATTCAATGTTCACTTTCAAAGAATTTAATGACATTTGCATGCATTACTGATTCACCAACTTCATTAAATCTTGGTATGAGATGATGCCACCTGCCAACTCAGTTTTCCATCTGTCATCTTATTGTTCATCGAGTCACGTGATCTCGCAACTTATAAGTCACTTGAGTATTTGAGTATATGATGTGAAATTAAATTCTCATATGAGTCATATACATGGATGGTGAATTGGTTTGATAACCCTCCATTATCAAGGCTCTGCAAGGAAAAACTAATGGTGTTGTTTTTTGGGTTACAACTTACAAGTTGTAATTTACAATGTATTGAGCAATCTTTTCTATATTTGAACCTATCCTGGTCCAATGGGTATGTAAGTTTCCATACCATGGTTTCACCCAATGCTAGACATTTCTATTATGACCACCATAAGACTGGGATGATGAATCTTTGGTTGAAGGCTAGCAGCACACCGCCCTTTGTTTGTGCCCATGAATCATATCCTATACTAGTTATTCCAAGATTCTAGGATTTATTCCAATTTCCATTCATTTACTTGGGTCAGAATCATTCGAATTAGCACTCCTAGTCTCTCACTCTCCACCTAGGCCGCTTAGTCTACCTGTTTCATCGGAGGAAGTGAGTTAGGAAAAAGAGACAAAGGCAACTGGAATGGAGGGCCATCCAGAGATAAGGGTTGTACAATATGCATATAGTCATATTTAAACGAAATGAAAGAATTTGTCATATACCTAACTAAATATTATCATTACTTAATCTGTTGGGATGCTTACATGGTAACTCTTGCACCTGAGTTGTTTATGAGCATTTCCTGTGTCAACAATGGCTACGATTTGGAGAGGATCATTTCCATCATCATACCACCAATGAATTGGTACTCCAAATATCGCTATTATGTCTCCCCTCCTCACTCACCTCACATTTTGACTTGAGTCCTCTTCTTCTTCCACTACTATATTTTGATCCAAAATCCGATGGAAAAATCCGACGGCGTGTGGATTTCTCCTTTTAAACTTACCAAAAATCACAATGATACATTTTGTTTTGTAAATGTGGCCACAAGTGTCGGTAAAGCGATGACTATTTTCATAACCGTCGGTTTAGAGACGGCGCGTTGTTAAGCGTCGCTTAAGCGACGACAACTTCCCAAAATAGCCAAATTTTTTTATTATATATCCATTTTAGTCGTCGCTTAAGCAACGAAAACTTCCTAAAATAGTCATTTTTTTTATTATACATCTATTTTAGTACCGAAATAGAGAAGGAATTTATGTGTCGGCGCTACTAAAACAAGGTTTTTATGAATTGAAAGTAGCGGAGACAGCTAAACACGGTAGGAGCAAAGGCCATAGAGACATGGATGGCGCAGTAGCAAAGTGGTTAACCCCATTTGGAACCACCAGCAAAGGAAATGGAAACTAAGGCAGAGGAGGAATCGACAGAGCTAGCAGCGTGCCAAAGTTTTGAGTTCCCTTAAGCAAGCACCTAAAGTTTTCTGCATATCTCTCCAAATTGAGAATATGGCATCTTACCTGGCACTTCGTGTATCAATCCGCCTCCCTCTTCTGCAATTTCATTGAATCACCCACGCCTCCAAATCAATTCATCAGATTGTGAAGGATGGTGTCACTCTCAACTAACCGAATTGCAGTAGAAGCTTAGGTCATACTTCAAAGGAAGGATTGGAGTGCTCATTTTAAATTGTTTTAAATTGAAGTTGCAACTGACGTTAAGTGCTTATGAGAAAGGATGGCGAGTAGAAAAGTGGTTAACCCCGTTTGGAACCACCAGCAAAGGCAATGGAAACTAAGGCAGAGGAGGAATCGACAGAGCTTGCAGCGTGGCAAAGTTCTGAGTTCCCTTAAGCAAGCACCTAAATTTTTTAGGTAAAAGTGAAATTGATAAAGAATTAGACACTATCCGATGAAGTTATAGGATCCTTTTGCAGTTTTAGAGTTTTTGCAAGGTTTTAGGGCAGGTTTTTTTGAGGTTTTTGTGAAGATGGCAGCTTCATGCTTTTCAATGGCGACTACCCAAGTGCTGCCTTCATTAGAAGCAACAGCAGTAACAGCTTTAGGAGGAGGTTTAGCATGTCTGAAGGCTCCTTTTTCAAGGCTTCCTATGATGGCCTTGCCAACGGCTTCCCCTTGTCATTTAGGGATATCCCATTAACGGCTGCCCCTGAGACAATTATCTTCTGTTGTAAATGTCTGTCATCTCATGCTTAATTGCTTCTACAGCTTTGTACATGTAGGCTGAAAATATTTTTTGTTCCAGGGATGTATTGTGGGAATTTCTTTTTATATTTTCAGTATATGCTTACACGGAACACTTAAAATGCCTAATGGGTGCAGGTAATTTATGATAGGTCCACCGGGCGAAGCAGAGGATTTGCATTTGTTACAATGAGCACCATTGAAGAGGCTGAAGCAGCTTTAAAAAAGTTCGATGGCTTTGTAAGTGAGGGAATGTATTCATTCCTGGAGTTGTTTACTTGTCTCATATTTTCATACAGGGATCAATTTAAGCATTGTTTTCTATATCTTATATTTTCAGGCAATTGATATGAATCCTTAACTAGTGTTATAGAAAATTTTATATTCTTATTGTCTTAGATTGGAAGAAAAGAAACTTAATCAGATTGATAATGATGTGAGCAAACGTGTTCTTAAGCACTATAAGTAAAAGCAAGAAAATAAGGTCTGGAGCTTCTTGTGTCGGTTGGTCCATTATTAGCAGTTTTGTGACTAGACTGGGTTGGTTGGCCTTATATCAATGCAGGAAATAGGTGGGCGCAATCTGAAGGTCAACTTTCCAGAGATTCCTAGAGTACCAAATGGGTTTCCTAGATCACCAACTGGAGGGAGGCCCATAAGGTCACCTAGTTTTGGTGGCTATGTTGACAGTCCACACAAGGTGTATGTTGGTAATCTTGCATGGAGTGTAACCTAAGAATCTCTTAAAGAGGCATTCAACACAAAAGGGAATGTGTTGGGTGCAAAAGTTATATAGGATTGTGAAACAGGAAGATTGCGAGGGTTTGGATTTGTTTCTTACTCGTCAGAAGCTGAAGTAGAGGTTGCATATTTTGTTGAATAAAAGGGATCACTCATACGATTTGCAAACAAGGAGACCTGCCCAACTTATAAACAAGGAGACTGATTACACCCCACTTTCCAATGAGAAGAGGGATAACAAATTTTGGACGTGAGCCAGCTACAAAAATGGTAAGCCAAAACCTTGTTTGGTTCAGAAACCCTGATAGGGATTTTGATTTAAGATTGCATATTTTGTTGACTAAAAGGGATCCAACACAAATCATTGAAAAACATGCACAAATAGCTTGGGATTAAACTAGGAAACTATAAACAATGTCATTGATAGCACTATTGTTAGACCAATTTTATGGGTTACAAGCCTTGCTGTCAGTGCTCAGCTATAGACAGACCAGCAGAACACACAAATTACTATAATATTTTTCATTTTCCTTATTTTCTAAAATGTTCTTTATGTTCACCAAATTTTATAAAAGCCTCTATAGAACATTCATACTTGTGGACCATTTTCCTTGGGGCATATGACTGATCAGCTGTATTCATAGCTTGCCAATGAACTTATCATCTCCATGCGTTGTGATGCAATGTTAATCATTTGATCCAAAAAGTCATCTCTGCTATCATCAGATGCTACAAATTATATTATAGGCGGTGAGAAGAAACATTTGAAACCTCGATCACATCAACAGAGTCCTCAAAGCTTTTGTTGCAGATCTCTTAAGGGGAAGGAACACTTCTTTCCTATGTATGACTAAAGAGATCAATTAGCTTTCTCAAATTACTGTTTATCAACCGAAGCTTGTTCAGAAAGTAAATTATAGTCTTGCTATTGTTAAATTCAACATGAGATGTCATTCTCAGGAACCAAACCCTTCTCCAGCATCTTATTGATGAGTAATTCTGCTTCAAAGTTCTTATTTTCTTTGCAAAGCTCTCTGATTAAAGCCCTATATGTTTTAACATTTGGTTCAAAACCATTTTCCTCCATTGCTTTTAGTTGCTTAAGGCATCTTTCAGTTTCTCCATTTTCAAGAAGGCCATCAATTAGCATTGTCCACGTCCCTTCATGGTCAGTATCCAAATTAAAAGAGGAGCCATCATCATCCATCGCCACCATTGTGCCAAGAATTAGCTTGATAATCTCCTCCAGAGAATGGCTAGGGTTGAGAAATCTTGGTTGAACTATCTCAGAGGGAAAGAAGTTGGGGAACCCTGTATTGTACCTCCCATGACATACAAGGCCGATGAATCCCTTTGAGTGGGAAGAAACTCTATGGCAGGCACCTATCAGCAAGCCCTGTGCTGAGAAAGACGATAGGTGGAAGTCCTTCTATGCAGTGTAGAGTAGTAGGATGAGGTTGCCTCATGGTCTCTTGTGTAGGGTGTGCTGTTTCACTAAGTTTGTGCCCGAGCCTCAGGCCCTACACTATTGTGGATGAATCTGTTCATCTTTTCTATCTATTGCCAATGTATTCTCTGCAGATGTTATTTGTTTTATTTTCTGTCCATCATCTATGGACATCTGTTGTGGATGCCTTTGTCCATCTTTTATATCTATTGTTGATGTATTCTCTGCAGATGTCTGTTGCCCGTTAACAACAATTTTTTCCTGTCTCTTGCCCATCCTCTTTTTTTATTGTTTCCTCTTTTTATTCTTCGCAACTGTTCGCTCTCCAAAGGGTTGGTCAGATGCTCTTTCCCTTTTTATTCCATAAAGAACCTCGACATGTGTGCTATTTGTGACAGCTCCAACGAGGCTACTTGTAGGATTTAGAAAGGCACCTTGGGAACAATACTATGTTTGGATGGCTGACAGTGCTGTTCAGGCAGCCTTAATTTCTGTTGTCTTTTTATTTTTTGTAGGACCACCTACATAGGAAATCCTTGCAATCTCGACAGTAGAAATAAATATGGAAGTATGTCCCTCCCCTGCCTTTTCACAGCAATAAGAAGGAACTGGCAAGTTCAACTTTTGTGCATACTCCTGAAGTAGGTTTTTACAAAGTCCTGACTCAAACACTGGGTTAGGGATGTCTCCTGCTCCATTAGCCGCCTTTCCCAATTCCTGAAGAGCAACTTGAGCTGCTGCATGCTCTGCAGTCTTGCAGTTACGAAAATCTATTGGAGAATCATATCTTACTCCATTGGTTGCTTCTGCTCTCCCTATAGATTTTATTTTATGACTGAAGCTTCTGAGTTCTAGCATAGGCTGCCTCTTATTTTGAATTCCTTCAACGTTATCAAGAATGGTCTCCTTGGAAAATTTGCATAGTTAAAAACAATTATGGGTGTAGACATAGTGATTTGCCAAAAAGTGTGGGTGAATATAGTAATTTGGTAATTTACCAAAACATGGGGGGCTTGCCCATGGCCATTTATGACCTCAGGTTGATAATTTTGATTAACTGAAGGGCACTATTTTTGAGATATTTCTGGCTTTGGTGATACATTAACCGGGATGCTCCTGAAGCAGAAATGAAAGATCTTTTTCACTCTGGAGATCATTTGAGGTGATGAGTTTGTAAGATGCATCCCAGCTTCTGCTAATAACTATGGAGCAACCAACATGTTTTTTTTTTGAAATATCTTTGTGGACTTTCAACCAGCATTTTTTTTTTTTGAAATATCTTTGTGGACATTGGGTATAACAGAGCAGGGCTTGCTTTGCTTTACTCTTCTTCTTTGTCATTTTATTTGTTTAACCTGCAATTAACAGGTTCTTGAATTGTATGAATACTAGCCTCCAGGGCATTTAGGAGTAGATATTACTTTTGTAAGGCTTTATCATGTGCTGTAGCATTTTATTTGAATGAGGCATATGCTACCAGGGGAAGATTTTGATTAGATACAAAGTTATAGCTTGCATGGCAGCATGTCAGATTCAAACACTTTAATTTGTGATCACTTGATGTGTGAAACCTTGCTGTTTGTTTTCAATCACTTTGTTTAGAATTTTTAAGAAAATGAGCTTCATTGGCTGTGTTCCCATTGTCTTAATTTGTGCTTTGCACCATTTGTAGAGCATCCTGCCATGCTAGGGAAACTTCCCCCTCTATAATTGGTTGGGTCTTTTCATATGATAAGGGTTTAAAAAGGAGACTATGTAGCCACAATCTTTCTTGGTAGAAGGCACATGGAAGATGTAAAGGGATTTTCATTATAGTTATTCATCTTTTCTTCGGGGTCATTGTAGACAAGCACCAACAGCCAGTATTTCTGAAGATCTCATTGAGCGGATTTCATTATTCCTTCATCAGAGTTTCCTATTAAGCACTGTCCAGAGATATTGTTAATTGTCGTTGCCCAAGTTAAGGTAAAACACAAGGTCTTAATGCTTTTTTTTCCTCTTGAAGTTGTTTTATGTTTGTTGAGCACATTATTGCTTTATGGTGACTAAAAGGAATGTAACACTGTTCTCCAGTCTGCATTCAATCAGCTGCAGCATGAAATATTCGCTGCCCTTTTCCCATCATATCTTGTTGGTACCAATCCTAATTGTACCATTCTCCTACATCAGCTATGGCTTGTTGATCCTGATATAGTTCTCTGGGGTATGATGGATCTCCATGCTAAGGATCCTAGCTGCATATCAAAGATTTTAGATGCATGCCAAGAGATAAAGGTAAGTGCTTGCAGTTAAACTCAATATAGTAGATTAGGCCTCCTGGGAAGTCCTCTTGCCCAATAATGACAACTTCTACTTTATTTAACTTACTACTACTACTAAATTCTTATCAAAGATACCCAAAAAATGCATTGTTACTTCATCATAATTTTGGGTAAGTTTTGGGGTGAGAGCAAAATCATCAACAAGATGAGCATTGAGTAAATGCCTTGAATGTGCCCTTACATCTTGGTGGCCTCAACGAGATATCCTAAAGCATCTTCCATATTTACAAAACTTGGCTCAACAAAAAAACTTGATGAGGCTCAAGAGTAAAAGTTCTATTTGAACTTGACAAATGCTTGGGAAAAGCTTCAAAAATACACAAATGTTGAAGCAAAATAATTCCATGTCCATACAATGCAAAATATCAATATAAGTCCAAAATCATACATTCAATATGAGTCATGACTTGTCATGACTCAAGAATGGGAAACATTTGCTTTTGATGTTCTTGAGGCTTGGGCTACCTCAGCCTCCAGGAAATCAAAGTCTTCTGGTCTAACAATAGGAGCCTCAGTTTGCTCTTGTCGGACTATATTCACAGCCAGGGTTTAATCTTGTCGGATGGGACTTTAGCTAGCACCTTGTCAGAGACATTAAGCTAGGTAAGTGGTCTATAACCTCTCACTATATATATCCCAAATTTAGATAAAATGTGGTATACAAGCCCAATTTTACATCATCGGCCTTAATTTACATGCATTTGGTAGAACAAGAGAGTGACCTGCCCAAAGGTCCTTCAATTTGATGATTTGATCACACATCTCAAGCATGCGGATGTTTCTACAATTCTGGGAAGAAGTTTACGCCTCTTAAGGTTGAAGAGGGCTTATACAGTACTTTAGTGGAAGGTGTAAGAAGGTTAAATGGTAATATATAGCTATGTATGATTCCCATTGAGGACATCAATCATGCTAGCTGTTATAGAAACCTAGCTATGACTAAGGAGCAAGAGAAAACTAGGGGTGGCAAGTTATATTGCTGAGGGTAGAAAAAATAGATCACTATACATACATCTCTCTTCTATAGAGGGAATTAAATTATTGAACAGGACTCTACATTTATCATGTATACCCTCAAATAGCCTATCAAACTTTATGGTCATTATGACCTCAAGCAAACTATTGAAAACTTCTACATCAACCTTGGAAAAAACATAGGCACATATATTCTTAGCATCATGATGAGCAGAAAACCTTTATCTTTGACTTGAACGCTTACCTCATTCAAAGACAGCTTTTAAAAGCAGAGGCTGTACTTAGAACTCCTTCAAACACATACTTACAGTTCAATGAGAAAATACATACTTTACAACCATTGCTTAGCACGACATGGTGCATGCTAACATTTAACAAGCTAGATCAATTTGTTGCCAATGTGTTCTCACCATCTTGGCTAACTAATTAAACTAATTCATCATTTCCATGGCCCACAAAACTTATCATTGGATAAATCTTGTGCCCACCTGTTACTTTACACATTGCAGTGTCAAGATCTTAGTTGACTCGGTGAGTGCTAGAAAATAGGCCTTACACCAGCCCCTCGAAGCTTTGATTCAAATGATCCATTATTATGTTTCTTGTACTCAGATTTATGAGGAGGTAACAACTGGTGCCATTAAAGATCAACTGAAAAATAATGGCTAATTCCTTGGGTTTATGTTTGGAGTGGCTATGTCTTAAAGACATGATTCCATTTCTTTGATGTAGCCTTACAAACCCTGAAAATTATAGGACAGTCCAAGATGAGGGTTAAGTCCACAAGACAGACCCACAGTGAGGATGCAACCCATAAGACAGTCCATGGCATCCTTGCGGCCCTAAACCAGCAGCAGAGGTTACAGTTCATGCTCATAGCACTCAACAATAGGCTCACAATTCACCCTACAACAGTCCAATAAGGTCATGGCTTAGCTTGGCAGCCCATAAGGAGGTCACGCCCAGCTTAACTGTCCAACAAGAGATCATGGCTTATCTTGGCAATCCATACAGAGGTCATGCCCAGTCTTTAGCAGCCCACAAAGAGGTCTTGCCCAGTCTAAGGAACAAAAATAAGGTCATGGCCCAGACTTAGGAGCAGCAAGAAATTCACAGCCCACTCCAAGGAGCAGCAAGAACCCTGGAGGTCAAGCCAAAGCAGCAGTAAACCCTTAGAACATTCACTTAATCAGATCTTGAATTTTCTCTTGTCAAGACACACACTAAATGAATTTTAAGACTTGAATTCATAATCTTAACATGTCTTCTAAAATGAGTCTTGTAGTTGCATTATCTTTAACAAGTTTGACAGCTCTTTGCTATAACTGCTTTTTGAAATAGGGATCTTCATCAGCATTTACCTTCCTTTTCTTACCTGAAGGATGAACCTTGACTTGGAAGGGTGCATTCCTTTCTCTCCTTTCCCTTGGCTTCTGCATTATAATATAGACAAGGTTTTTGTCCACATCAGAGCTGTCTTCTGTCTCTTGAGTCTGGTTATTAATAAGGTACTGGATGGTTATGAAAACGCTGTTGAGAAAGGATGGAAAATAAAGGTGGAATTGACGGGAGTAGAGTTCCAAGACCAGGATGACCCAAATCGGGAGGTATCTCCCTTCAATTTTTTTGGGATGATTATATATTGTATTCAAATATATACATACTTGGTGATATGGATTCTATACTTTGTGCATATTATTCAGTCAATGGAAAATTTATAACATATCACATCTCATCCCATAAGTTAAGAGT
>LPNX011151473.1:133110-230208 GCA_001517045.1 Pseudotsuga menziesii
TTTTATTTTTTTTTAAATTCACTTTTGTCGCTTAAGCGACGGCTCTGCATGTCGATTTTCCGACGCTTATACTTTATATCCGTCGCTTAAGCAACGAAGCTTCATGTCGCTTATCTGATGATTGCAGTTGATATCCGTCGCTTCACCGACGGCATGAAGGTTACTTTTTTTTTTTAAATTGACTAACCGTCGCTTATCCGATGGCCCTTCTGTCGCTTAACCGACGGCATGAAGGTTATTTTATTAAAAAATTTCACTACTGTCGAAGAAATACTGTCGCTTAACCGACGCTGTACATTTAACCGACGGTAAACTGAGGTGTCGCTTAACCAACGGTTTTGAAAGATGTCGGATAACCGACGACAAGTTTCCGACGCTTAAAAAGAATCATAGTGTCGTACATGCAACAGGGAAGTGTCGAAAATCCGACAATACGGCCGTCGGATTTTTGGTCGAAATGTAGTAGTGTTCTTCCTCTTCCTCCCGTGGGATCTCTGATCTACACCATAAGCGCCCTCATAACGAAGAATGATCTCTAAAAGTCTCTTGAGACATCAAAAAAACAATACCCAGTTTTCCCTCACTTGCACAGATATATCTATGTTATGTAGATGCAATTATAAAATGGTTTTTTTTGCTCTGGAGACCTCGAAAAAACAATACCCAGTTTTCCCTCACTTGCACAGATATATCTATGTTATGTAGATGCAATTATAAAATGGTTTTTTTTGTAATCATGCGAAATACAAAAACATGCATTCTCCTACCTCGGGCAAGGTAAACCAACTCTAGAGCGCCAAGATATTGTGGAATTTAGATGGCGTTGCTTCCAATCATCTTTTTGTAGAAGGAAACCGTTCACACTCTATTTCCTCGTTGTCTTCTGTGGTGGACAACTCAAAGGTTCCACCTTTGTCACAGGTAGGAGCAAGAGAACCAAAGGTAGAACGTTGGGTAGGCTGGATTGAGCTTCCCCGAACTTAAAGAGATTGGAAAAGTTTGTGGAGCAAAAAAAACATTTATTTGGGTTTACGAGTATAAGGTAGTCAGAGGTTGGGACTTAGACTCTCAACTCTCCAATTCTATGCTTCAGTGTCTCCCTAACTTCTATTTCCTCTAGAGGATTATGCAGAGCTAAGCTCTCAACTTGGTTGTCATGAATTTACAGGTATGTATAGCATTTTGCACTTGTGTAACATTTTATATGTGGATAAAAGTTAAATGTGTTGCTTGTTGGATTTCCTTTTGGTTCTATAAATATAAGGGTTTAAAATTTCTCCATCCAAAATGTTGTTTGAAATTTGTAATGTATTATGTGACTGTCTATCCTCTAGACTAAGTCTTGAATACTCAATAGATGTAACTTTTAAAAACCCAATATTTAAATGAAATCAAAACCAAAATAGTGTATACTTTTCATAGTCTAGGACGACAACTTTGTTTGGGTGGAGGAGCAAGAAGAAAGAGTGTTGCAGTTGAGTTCCAAATCTGTCAATGTTATTTATCTGTTGTGAATTGTAAACATTAGGTTGAAAGAAAGAACAATATTTGAAACAAGTGTTTGAATTATTCCAATTTCTTTAATGAAATCCAAAGGTTGAAAGGATAAAATATTTAACAACCGATTCTATAAATGTTGTAGACTCTGACCCCTTCATTTTCCTGTCATCCTTCTAATAATGGAAATAAGAAGTACAAATTGTCTACCAATATATCTAAAAAAGGGAATCCCTCGACGGACGTTCATGAATGAGGGACTAGGAGTACAATGAGCTAGAAAAGAACATGATTTCAACATCATCATTGTCGCAAGCCTCTCAAACGTGTGTTTATGATTCGTCTTCCTTATTGACTATGGTAGACACTAGACACCCAACTTGTAGTGATATTTGTTGGAGAATTTTAAGTTCTTCCTTATAGTGGACTAATAAATACTTAGCCTTTTCGATAGGGCTGATAAAATTGATATAGATTGGAGGGACTATACATAATCTACCTAAAATTGGGGCTTTTGTTTGATCACTTTGAATTGGGGTATAAACTCGATATACATTGGAGGGACTATCCATAATCCACCTAAAATTGGGGATTTTGTTTGATCACTTTGAATTGAGCATCTAGGGAGGACATGATTCAATTCTAAAAATAACCCTTGAATTTAGGCTTAATAAAAAAATTTGCTTCTTGAAAGCATTAGGTATTACATTCTGGGTTTTTCTTTTAGGTAGGCCCAATCACACTTGACCAATAGAGCCACCATCAAGCAGAATCAATCCTCCATTCAAAGGTCCTTCCAAATTCCAATGCCTTATTTGATCAATGACCTAACAACCGAGTATTTCACGGGCTCGATAGAGTTGTCCCTTATCAAACTCCAAAAAACTATATTCTCCAAGGACCAGGAGAGTAGAGACTGATTTAGATATGTATGGACACTCATTAGCTAAAATATTAATGATTTTCTATCCGCGCATGTGTCTCCATTTTTGTATGAGATATTTCTCCATGAAATGAATGGCGGAATATGTCTCAATGGTTTCTAATGTGAATAATGTGAGGTCCATAGAGATGTGAATTATAGGTTTCCACACAATAATCGAGTGTGCAATATAGTCATCTATTTTGGGCTCTGGGAGGTTAAATAAATAGTTGTTGCTCCTAAAACATTTAGGTGTTGGCAATGATTTTCTTTTTATTTCTGATTTACAATTAGTTTGTGTGCATCTGAAATCCATAAACCATAATAGAACAAAAAAAGATCAAAAGTTTAAAATACTTGATATTTGTTGGAGAATTTGAAGTGTTTCCGTAAAATTACTAGGATAAGATGTCAATATTGGAGAGACTTGTTTTTTTATTTATTTCCAATTTCTAGGATTTATATAATTAAGGGTATAGAAGGCATTTAATTTATGAGAATATCCCCTACATTAGGGAGTCCACATGGATAAGAATATGCAATGTATGCATTGGATGCAAACCATTTCAATTTGTATTGGCTTTGGTTCTTTCTTTGTGCTCCCTCCCTTACTACAATCTACCTACTCACCTACTCTTGCATATGTCATGGATAGATAGATTTGTTCATGAATAGATAGACTAAACCATTATAGGCACTATAGGCATTCCAACTCAATTTCATTACATTATAGGAACTACATGTGTTGAAAGCAATATATAGGGAGAGGAGAGTTTGTTATTACATAAGTAAGATAACTTGTCTTTCGTGGTGCATTTCAGCTAGAGGGGTATATCTCCCTCTTACTATTGTTACTAGTCTCAATGACTATTCTTTTGGGGTAGGCACTTATTCTTCAAAATGATTTTATTTTCATTTCCAATTTCCAATAAGTTTGTGTACATTTGAAATTGACCATAAACTATAAATTATAATAGACAAAAAAAAAACCTTTGAATATGAAAATAATAAAAGAGATGAATTGCTTTAAAACAAAAAATGTTTTTTTACCATAATTGAAATGACTTACATTGTTCAAAGTGATTCCCCTCTTCAATTATTGCATTGTTCTTTAATTAAATCTAGGTTGAATTTTATTAAAAAAATATTAGATAGCAATACAAGATTAAGTTGTAGTAGATTAATATTAAAGTTTTATTTATTTTTATTAGAATTATGTCTTTTAGGTTATACTGGAGTAAATGAGATATGATAATTTAGGCTACTTTTTTACATTAAATATGTCCTAGGTTATGGCCAATAAGAAACTAATTATTAAAAATTTCTCTTAAATTATTCTTTTATATAAAAATGTGTAGTATTTCTAGGTTAGAATTAGATATTACATTTGGTTCTATATTTTATAAAAAATAGGTTAAGTAATTCACAATTTATTCATTAAGAAAAAGATTTGATATTAATAAATTTAATTTAGACCTATATTCCATTCTAAGTTTAGAATCATTTTAGCAATTTAGGGTGTTTGTTTTAATCACAACTTATACTTCCTTATTCTCTAGCTTAACATTTGTACGGTTTGGGTTTGGTCTAAGTTATATAGTAGACATTATCTATTTTGTAGTTTTCTCTTGAAATGTTTGTTAAAGATATATTAATAAATCTTTATTAGTTACTCAACTCGACTCATTGTCGAGGATTACCTTGCATACCGCTCCTCAAACCTATCAAACTTGAATTTAAGAGAAGAGATTGTAAATATGTTTTTTTTGTCAAAATGACATTTTTGAATCATGTAAGGTTCACAAAGAGATTATAGTATATAATAGTCCTTTTTTTGTCTAACCTTTTTACATAAATTTAAGATGGAATTTTGAAAAGATAATTGTTGAAGCCCTCTCAAACTCCTTCTCGTGTGAGATCCAGATACTAGTAAGATCCACATTGAAGTTTGAAGGATACTTTTTCAATGTGTTTGAATAATAAGTATATGCACTGAGTTTTGAAAAGAGAAATGGGAATCCCTATCAATCTCTCTCATTTGACATCTAGATGTTAGTAGACTCAAGACTAAAGTTTGAAGGATAAATTTTCAAGTGTTCTAATACTTAGGTTTATTATGGTGAAGACAATGCTTAGGGATTAGGTGGAGTTTGAAATTGAATGGGTAGTTACTCACTAAGTGGGTCCATCTCGACAAACATATAAATTAGCTTTGTGCTGGTATTTGTAACTTTTTTTGGCCATTAATGAAAACATGGATTGGAAAAAACTTCATGTAATGTAAAATGTCATGGAAAAGTTATTCTTCTATTTTTTTACTTTTATGTTGCTTCTTTAAACCATTGGTTATGGTAATGATCAAGTGGTCACAACAATGATCAACAACTTTAAATCTCATAGGGATGTGCAATGTTAGAAGTACAATAGTTTTAGGAAGATACCTTGGCACTCGACATAAATCATCTTTTTAGTTTTTATTATTAATGTTAGGGATCTGATGATTGATCTATTTTGGCCTTATAACATAGCACTTATAGCATTGGAACTCTTCTCAAAACAATTCTAGACACAAATAAATTTTGGTACCTCATGAGGCTACTTTCATCCCCAATTTCGTATTATGCATTCATATAAGGTTACTAGTAGTTGTCCACTACTCAAATCACTTTGGCATAATAGGAAAAAAAACATTTCCCCTCACAAAATCAATAGGACAAAAAAATACAATACAAAAACCAATACTCCTAATGGTTCTCGCTATGTTCACATTAATTAACAAAACAAGTGCACCAATCTCTTTCTAAATGGTCTGTTTTCCAAGCTCATATTTGATTACGTGTACATTTTCGTCACTCTCAACCTTTATTTTAGTCTCTCCTCCTCTAATCTAACTCTTGGATGTGATAAATCCCCCATAAAAAAAAATTGAATGTGATAAATCATCATATACATGGTTTACCTCACTAATTCTATATAAACCGTTGAATCATTTAGGATTTCTTCTTATTATCATGTTTTTTTCTATACAATGTTTTTAATAAATAATAAAATTTTGTTATACACTTTCAGTTTCAAATGAAAAGAATGATTTATTTTTACATGTCAACATTGAAAAGAATGATTTATTTTTACATGTCAACATTGAAAGGTTCAATTTCTCACACCCTTCAAAGTGAAATGGAACATGCCCTTCAAATTTGATCCCTACCCACGTTGTAGTGTGCTTCCAGCGATTTTCTTTTTGGAAAATTCGTACAATTTGATTGACGTGTGACAATGAAAGGTCAAAATTACCTTAGTCAAGGTAAGGCCTGAAGATTCCTTGAAAAATTTAGTTGCTTTGTGTGTTCATACAGCACAGTTTTGTGTGTTCCCGTTGATTCCGCGTCTGTTTTGTCAATAATTTGTAGCGAAACCTATCCGAACTACCAATCAAGATCGACAACCATGGCTCGTTTACGCTTGTTTCCTGCATCCTTCGAATCCAAATTGCGCAGAGCTCTCCTCCTCTTCCTCAGTTTCTTGCTACTTCTTCTTCAATGCAATGCCATCTCTCACGAAGGAAAGATCCTCCTGCAAATAAAAGAGATGGATTGGATTGACAAACATAAGGTTTTGAGCAACTGGAATTCGTCTGATGAAAATCCCTGTGGTTGGAGTGGAGTATTTTGTAATAATAGCTTCAATGTCATTACTAAAGTTAATCTGTCCAATACTTCCATTGCAGGAATCTTGACATCCACTATATGTGGCCTTCACAATCTGACAGACTTGATACTGCAATCCAACGATTTCCAAGGTCCATTTCCCGATGGATTATTCGCTTGCAAGCATTTACAGACGCTGGATTTGTCAGATAACTTGTTTGTCGGAAGTTTGCCGCGTCACATCAATGAACTGGCTGAGTTGCGGAATCTGAACATGGCGTCTAACCAATTTTCTGGAGACATTCCTCAAGGCTTCGGCATGTTACCCAACCTGGAAACACTGCGTCTCAATCATAATCCGCACCTGCGTGGATCGATTCCTGCCTTTCTCGCCAATTTGACGCAATTGCAGCAGTTATGGCTGAAAAACTGCAGTCTGGAAGGAAGAATCCCTTCTTCGTTGGGTAATTTGGAGAGCTTGGATCTCTCTATGAATAATCTCTTGGGGAATATTCCCGCCAGTTTGATGAGGTTGTCCAAGATGACAGAACTCTATCTCTGGGAAAACCATCTGTCTGGACAAATCCCGCACAATATCGACGAGCTGAAGAGCATATCTGCTCTAGACTTCTCAACTAATCATCTTAATGGAATGATTCCCGAGACAATTGCGAACCTGACCCATTTGGATACGTTGGATTTGTGGGAGAACAACCTCACAGGGTCTGTTCCTGCGCAGCTAGGAATGCTTGTTTACTTGACATACTTGGATCTTTCGAGTAACAAGCTTACTGGGTGGTTGCCACAGAATCTAGGTACACATTCTGATCTTTGGCTTCTTGATGTTTCTGACAACAATTTTAGTGGCCCTCTGCCTAGAAATCTATGCGAGCGAAGAAACCTTTATGCTTTGGTTATATCTTCAAATAATTTCAATGGGAGCTTGCAATGCTTAGAGTCTTGCAGTAGTCTAGTATACGCGTACCTCTATAGAAATAAGTTAAGTGGTGTGGTCCCTTTGGCATTATGGAGCTCTCCAAAACTTGTATATTTGAAGCTCTCTAATAATATGTTTGAGGGCCACATTCCCGTAGAGATTGGCGCAGCAAAGAACCTGCAATGGTTAGAGATGGCCGACAATCAGTTCAGCGGAATCATTCCTACACAGATCGGGCAGCTGAGTAATCTGTACAATTTCAGTGCAAGCAATAACCAATTATGTGGGCCTCTTCCTGATGGGCTTGCAGACTTTCCACATCTATCTGAGCTCAATCTTGCCAACAACCGGTTAACAGGTGAAATTTATGCATTGTTAGGTTCTTTTTCAAATTTAAGCGTTCTAGATCTATCAAACAATCTACTTGAGGGGGAAATTTCACCTGTATTTGCGCGTCTGACGTTAAACGTTTTTAACGTATCCGGGAACCGTTTGTCTGGCTCAATTCCGGCCACATTCAACCATTTGCCTGGTTACAAATACAGTTTTCTTGGCAATCCTTACCTCTGCGCCGATCCGGTTTTCGATTTTAGGGTTAGATCATGTTCTTCAAAGAAACGTGATTCATTATTACATCATTATTTGCCCATAATTCTAGTCCCAATTCTGATAATGGCAATGGCAATTTTATTGTTTTCTTGTTGGATCTGTGTTGGTTATTTCAATATCAATACTGGCATAGTGAAAAGTTTGTTTGTGGGAAAGCCAAGCAGCTCAACATTGACATGGGAAGTGACTTATTTTCACACGAGACTGGAACTGGACGAGTCATACATTTTCCAACACTTGACAGATGAGAATGTGATTGGTTCCGGAGGGTCTGGAAAAGTGTACAAGGTCATGCTCCGGAACGGGCAGGCGGTGGCTGTGAAGAAGATTTTGAAGAAAAAGGAATTTGAAGCGGAGGTTAAGACCTTGGGGTTGATTAGACATGCCAACATCCTAAAGCTCTTGTATCACATCTCAAGTGCAGACTCGGATTTTAAGTTATTGTTATTTGAATACATAAAAAATGGAAGCCTGTTTAACTGCCTTCATGGATCAGAATCAATGGCGATATTGGAGTGGCCAGTGCGGCAAAAGATCGCAGTTGGTGTAGCCCGAGGGCTGTTCTATTTACATAATGATTGTGTGCCTCCAATATTGCATAGAGACGTGAAATCGAGTAATATATTGCTGGACCCGGAGTTTGAGGCCAAGATTGCCGATTTTGGTGTAGCCAAACAAATATTATCTCATCATCATCATCCCTTGGAGTCTGGAGAGGATGGTTTGACAATTTCTCGTTTCACCGGTTCTTATGGCTACATTGCACCAGGTATTGTATGCTATTCCCAGATCCTAACAAATCATTCAGGTGTGTGTTTTCCTGCAAAGTAGTGCAAGTAATATTGATTTGTCAAACAATATGATTGGGTGTCTGAGCTTATGCATAATCGGTATTGTTATTTGATATGCAGAATACTGCACGAGTATGAAGGTGAACGAAAAGAGCGATGTATACAGCTTTGGGGTGGTGCTGCTGGAGCTTGTAAGTGGCAAGAGAGCAACGGGCGAAATGGAATATGGGGAAAGTCTTAACATAGCGGGATGGCTCCACAACAAATTAATGTGCAGAGAACCGAGGGATGAGGTACTGGTGTTGCAGCAGGCGCAGTGGATATTGGACAAGCGAATTCTACAAGTTGAGGGTGAAGATCATGAAGATTGTAGAGAGAAAATGCTGGGTATGTTGGAACTTGGTTTGCTGTGTACAAATAACTTGCCTAATCGGAGGCCATCCATGAGACAAGTGCTAGAGATCTTGCAGTCCATATGAAGACGCTTGATTAGTAAAGATGCCAACTATACTAGTTACTTTATCTCTTTTTGCACACACTGCTTGGCTTTTGACAATAAGCACATTTTGCAACGCTGCCTTTAATCTGTCGTAATCTCTGGTACCTTGGGAGTTATCTCCGAGGGACATGGTCAGATACTCGAGTAGAGAGTAAAATTCGAATGGCAAATAGAAAGAACATGTACTCTGTTCGAATTTGGTTTTTATTTTACCCATCAAAATATTTTTTTTCAACGTTTTCAACGTTTTGACATTTTATATTGCCATTCGGAAAAGGTTTTGTTTAAAATTTTACATTCCATTTGCTAAAATTTTACCCTTCAATATTTTTTTTGTTTATTTTTTTCAAAATACATTTTTATATTAAAAAAAGTCATTATTAATATCTATTATGGTATATTAACATAATTCCTATTTATTACGTGGTAAGGGTTACGAAATGGGAGTAGACTCCCCATAATAAATGCGTTTTTAGGCCCAGCCGTCAGATGCTTTGTCAGACGATTGAAGTACTTCAACGCGATCGTTGGATCAGGTTCGGTGCTAAGGTTTGGTGCACAGTAGTGGTTGAAGCATCAAATACAAAGGCCGTAGTCGCAGAGGTAGAGTCGGCTGAAAGTGACAGCATGGCCGAGGTAGAGTCGGCTGAAAGTGACAGCATGGCCGAGGGGACCTCAGCTTAACCATGGACTAAGGTCCAGTGAAAGATGAAGAAAGATGAAGAAGTCGCAGGCCGGAGAGGCCTTACACTCTCTGCACTCAACTCTCAAAGCTTTCAAACATGCCGGGGAGATCCTCAAGTTTGGCCATGATGGCAGCAAGCTGTTCATGGTACTGTAATTCCTCTGCCTTCAATTTTTGTTATTATTGAATTCCATCTTTAGAATTTCAGAATAGAATCCATTCAGTCAGATTTAGATTCTTAGAACAAAATCATAATTTGTTATTATTGAATTCCATCTTTAGAATTTCAGAATAGAATCCATTCAGTCTGATTTAGATTCTTAGAACAAAATCATAATATGATTGATATTGTGCAATGGGTTCGATGGGATTGAACCCATAACTGCGATGCTAACAGAGTAGACGATGCTGAGAAGCTCAAAGCCCCACTTTAGCTTCCAAGCAGAGGCCTTTGGCTCAAAAATTAAAGCCACCAAAGGGCACTGTACAGTTCCTTGCATCATTGTGATAGCTGTTAATGAAATTTCAGCTGGATATTTCTTAACAACTGGAGCCTGTAACAAGAACAGCCCAAAAGATACACATGTGAAGTTGCCAATATTGAAAAGATGGTTGCGTGTTTGTGTGTAAAAATTGAACAGGAGTATAAGTACCTGAAATGTAAGCCATATAGACCAAAATAAAGAGCTGGCAAACAGCATCAAGGCCCCCAGCAGCCATGTGTTATGAAGAACCCCATTAAGCCTTATGAACATAGGGCCCTTGTAGAAGGTCATAATCATTGCACCACCCACACAGATAATGGTACCTACAACTTTGGCTTGGCCATATATACTCTTAATGTCAACTTTCTCCAGCCTGTACAACCCATAATAATCAATTTACCAGATTCCATTGCACTGGAATCATTTTTTGTTCTTTGACAATCTGGATTGTTTTCATAAGTGCAAAAACATATCCATGGCTATTTCATTTCTCAATATAAAAAAGTGAGATCCATGTCAAAAGTATGAATACCTAAAAGTTGTAGCCATCGCAAATGTGACAACAGGAACGAGGTTTGACATTGCAGAAGCAAATGTGGCCGAGGTATAATCCAGGCCTGCAAAGTACAAATTCTGAAATAGAGTTGTCCTGAAATTGTATTTTTGGCAATGGTTAGTTATCCCATGATTAGTCAAATAATCAAACAACAGAGTTTGCAGCAGTTGTAGAGAATTTCACTACCTACTTACCCACAAAGTGCAAGCCCAAAAATCTGCCAGAAGACGGCACAGGTCATTGCTGGGCGTTGGTTTCTGCAAAACACAAAAGACTAGTACATTAGGAGCTTCATATCTATAATCAAACCCTTTCATATATATAATGGCATACCTTTCAAGAAAATAAGCAACAGGAGCGATGACTAATGTAGCAACAGCCAGCGTGTAAGTTACGAAGACAAAATGACTCATTCCTTCATCGAGAGCAACTCTGGTAATGATAATCATGCCTGCAACGCAGATCTGTACTGCAAGCTCAACTAAATGGGGTTTGAAGGATTCCAACCAGCTAGCCATTATTGCTCTCCGTATTTTGATACTTGCAAGTAGTAGCACTGGCTGCCCAGAGGGAACATTAATCCAAATAGAGATCTCTTAAATCAATCTAAAATTCAATAAACATGACTTTACCAACCTCACATTTGCATGCCAAGGTTAGGTGTCGTTGAACAAGCAGTAGCAGGGTGTTGCTGTCGCATCTGTTCGTTTTGCTTGATGACGAGTATCAAGTTGTTTATTGGACAATAAGCATCGAGAGAACCAGTGATCAGTAAGCAGCGTGGAATCCAAAATATATGATCTTGGATCTGAAGGACCCCACCAAACAGAAAGTAAAACCCCACCAAACAGAAAGTAAAATGTAAAACGATAGCATGTCACATAAAATAACTCAATGGCAAATATTACTTCTCATGGCAAAGTTTGATTGAGAGGATTGAGCAACCATTGCTGGACCCCATCTACTATTTAAAAGAAACAATACCTCACTCATTAGTATTTTAGAAGACCTGTAATAGTATTCTAAAAGACCTATAATAACTCAATGACACAGTGTTTCTTCATCAAAGTCATTTAAGGTTTAAAGTGTGTTTTAAAAGATTAAGAAACCTTTTTAGCATCCCATCTTCATTTACCATGATGATGAATAACACAAAGAATCTTTGGTTTCCCTTATCTTACAGGGATTTTAAATCATAAATTTGTTTTTAAGTGTAAAAAGATTTAGATAAAACATTTTATTCTTCACGAAATTGGCTAATGATTATACGTACATTGTAGGTTTTTTAAATGTAATAATTATTAAAATAACATGTAAAATATAAGGATGTGAAATTGGCTAATGATCATATGTACATTAAAGGTTTTTTTTAATGTAATAATAATAAAATAACATGTAAAATAGAAGGATGTGATGGATGAACCAGGGGAAAAACCCAAGCAAACCCTGGTAGTTGCTGCACATGAAGCAGATGGCTATGCGGAAGAAAGCAGCAACCATTGCATCCTTGGCCGACGAGGACTATTCTCGCACGCTGGAGCAGGGGATTTCACTGGCGCGGTATGCAAATGCTCTTTTCTTATTTACTTTTGATTACTCTTTTACTGCAGTTGGATGCATATCTGCTCTCCAATTTCGCAAGGGTTTATATTTTTCAACTTGTCCTGGCTGGATGATTGTTCTCTACTCTGAGAAGGATTTTTCATTTCTTTCCATATTTGGTAGTTGCTCATTATCTATGCCTTTCTATCTGCATTTCAAAGCACAAAACAGAAAATAGATGAGTCATGGAGCCCTCATTATGTTCCATTTAAAACCCATCATCCTTACTGAACCCCACACTTCCGCATTCTCGTCCGCAGGGCTGCTCCCTATTGGCTTCCTCTTCTTCCCGGAACTTCTTATTGGGTTCCGCCAAGGAAGAATAATGGGAGTCTAGTCGAGCTTCTGGGCAGGTTAAGTAACAACCCAATGACGCAGGAGGAGGGTCTCTCCTTTACTACATCGAGAGGGTGGCCCTCTTCTGCCTACTTCATTGAAGGTATTTTTGTTTCCTATCACTGCGTATAGGAAGAGGATTTGGATGAGGTCAACTGCTTGGAGGATCGGTTAGAAGGAAAGGAGATTTGGACCAATCCTATTCCATAGTTTCAGTTTGGAGAGATGGAGGTGGTTTTTGGTGGAGTTGGGGCATGTTTTGAGGGGTCAGGATTCTAGGTGTATAGAAAAACTTGGATGGTGGTGGCTACCTCTTGCATGAGGCATCAATTAGGATGACATTAGACTATGTTAAGTATGAATCTAGATTTGATCCATGTTATGGCTTATTATTGGTTATTGACCACAGTAGGAAAGTGGGGAGATACAATGGGGTCTCTCCTCATTACTCCAAGGTGGGTGGTTATTCTGGCTATTTCAATCCACTGTAGTGTACTGTGCCAATTTCGAATGCTTGCCATTCTCATTTTGAAAATGGAAAAAGAAAAGGAATTGGAAAGGGAAAGGAAAAGGTAAAGGTAAAAGGGAACATGATATCATTTTTTATATTCCTAGGGGATTATTAATGGGAAAAGGATAATAATAAGGAGAATAAGAGGAAGCTTTGAATAAGAAGCGTTTAATGGGACATTGTAAAGTGAAGGGGTAAGGGTAACGAGGATAAGATAAACAATACTT
Source organism: Pseudotsuga menziesii (assembly GCA_001517045.1). Classification (NCBI taxonomy): domain Eukaryota; kingdom Viridiplantae; phylum Streptophyta; class Pinopsida; order Pinales; family Pinaceae; genus Pseudotsuga; species Pseudotsuga menziesii. The sequence continues at coordinate 146,415 of LPNX011151473.1, forward strand.
TATAATAAAGGGATTTATGTATTAGGGATAAGGAATGATATCAAGTAAGGAAGATAGTATAAAGAATGCGGTTGACGAAGGAACGATAGAGTAATATTTTGTAAAAAATTAATACTATTAAAATTATAAAAAATTAATGCTATTATATTTAGAAATGTAATGGATTTAAAAAAAAACAAAGTAATGCAACAAAATTAAAACTATGAATTATAAGGAAAAATTTACAAATTAGTAATTTATAGAAAACCATTCAAATTGAAATTTATGGACAGTTCCAAGAGAACACAGCATACTCTTTGTAGTTATTTTATTAATATTCTTTGTTGTTTATCTTTATATGTTTGTATTGGGATCAACATGTATAATAAGAGAATATTGTAATTAATAGCTTTGATTATTATGCAAGCTGATGACTATTCACTCTAAAAGATTTCTTTCGATATTATGCAATTTTATTAATCAAGTGAGTTATTCCATTCCATGCAATATTAATATTATATGCTCTATTCAAGCAAGGAATAACCTCCATATTATATATGGAAATTTGATTAATTGCATTCCTCATCCTCCCCACCAAGATGTTTGAATGATGTATTGTATGTTTATGATTAGTGGATCTCCGATTCCCTAGAAATTGGTGTGGACGTGTTCAAATGCAATTATTCATATTAAAATGTAAGTTGAAGGAAAGTAATCAAATTAGGTTTCAAATATTGTTTCCAGCATGCTCAAATGGCCATAGAATTACTTTCTCCTGGCATCCCCAACTAACCTTATATTCTTACTGCCTATACGCTTTTTGGTCTGCCTATTTGCATTGAGCAACCACCACTCCAAACTATCGATGAAAGAAATGGGTGGAAAAATTGAATGCCAGAGGTAGGTTGTCTCTTGTATTGTATCTTTACCCCCCACAGGTGCTCGTGGATGGATGCCAGGTGCTCGTGTGGATGCCACGTGAACTGCATGCATGCTGGGAGGGAGTCATGCAAGAGGAGAGGAATATACTTTTGAAATGTGGATATGTAATGGTCAATTATGTGAGGAATATAATGTCTTTAAAATATTGTATCTAAACTTCAAATTGTCTTCCTTGTTGTATATGTCTACATCTCCTTGCTTAACTTGCAACACTTCGTTCTTTTATTGCACCCCTAGGTACAATTGTTAGTTTTATATACAATTCATGTACTGAATTATTATTATATAAAAATATAACTTAAAAAGAATAAATACAAATACACATCAAAATATGCAAAAATAAATAAATAATGAAAGCATAAATAAACATAAAAATGATTCTTTAATTTTACAAAATTATACATATAAAAAATAAATAAATATCACATCATTGTTTTTGTTTGCAAAATTGATATTATAAAATAGAAAAAATACATAGTTTGATATTTTTTGCAAATATCATAAATTCTCTTTTCTTTTACACTATGTCAAATCTCATAAACTAGTTGACATTCCACTCCTAAAATGTTTATTAACAATTTTGTTTTTATTATCTTTTATCACATTTTGTTATTTCTTGAAAACACCTATAAAGACTAAAATTTATATATTGTACACAATTTATATATTTTAGTGTTGAGTTTATCTAGTTTTTCCTTTAAATCCTTCTCTTAATGGGTATATTGTTTTTTGAATCCAATTTCATATGGATGAACTAATTTTGAGTTTCATATCCATATCATATAGATTAACTAATTTTGAATTCTTAAATTTTAAAATGATAAATGTATAGAAAAATTGTGGATATCAAAATGTATGACTCAATTGGTACATAAAATATTTAGCTACAAAAAACATTTACTTGGTCAATTTAAAATAAATGTTAGAAAAATGAAAAAATTATATAAAAAAAATTAATATCTAAAAAATACAAAATTTGTAATAAAAAAAGAAAAATATAAAACATTTTTATAATATTTTAAGATGAAAATATAAAACATTTATAATACTTTAAGAATAAGAAAAATAAAAAGATAAAATCTATGCCATATTACATTATCTCAATTCAAGGTGAAAATTTAAATAAATCATATATTTTACTAAATTTGTCCAAGAAACAAAAAATTTAAATAAGTCACATATCTTACTAAATTGGTCGAACAACAAAACAGAATAATAACATTAAGAATACACATATAAATAATGATCAATTTATTAATATAAATTTACTTTACTATTTATTTTAAATATTTCACAAAAAACAATTGTTAACATTTACACTGAAGCCTTGGTGATAGTATTTATGCATCCCAAAAGAATTTGTTAAAGCCAAACATGACATGAAAATAAGTAACATCAATTCAAATTCACCAAGTATGAAGTTGTGAAAAAAATTGAAGAATAAAAAATAATTAAGCTGTAAATTTTAAGGGTTTTTTTTAACAATTTGGTCCTTTAATATATGCAAAATAGAAATAAAATTAGGTTACAAAAATATGAAGGGTTGAAAATCTACAAGCATGTCTCCTTTCTTGATTGAACAACATTATTATTATTATTACTATGTAAAAAAGGTTGGCCCAGGCCAAAAGGAGGAGTGAATCAATCAGAAGAGAGGAATTGAGTTGAGGCTAGCAGTCCAAGGGGAAGAGATGTTGTTGTGGTTCAATCTGAAGACACTATCACAACCTGAATGTAAAGCTTCTCTGAATTAAGGGCTAACTAATTTTCATTTCTCTGGACTTGGCTTTTTTAAATCTGTAATTTCTTAAATCTGTACTTACTTAAGAATAATACTATGCTCAACAATCTCCGGAAGATGGTATTGGTTGAGTCAATCAGTAATTTCTTAAATCTGTAATTACTTAAGAATAATACTATGCTCAACAATCTCTGGAAGATGGTATTGGTTGAGTCAATCATGGGTAGTGAATTGGGGAAAGCGAACAAACACCTCATTATATAAATAAGCAAGGATGCACAAGAGCCCATGAAAGAAAACCCTGTAAGGAGACCACCCATATTCGAAATAAATGTAAATAAACCCCACTGTTGCACCAATGAGGGCATAAACCTTTTTCAAGATGATTTTGCATGGTAGGGTTGATCTTTTTTAGGTTTTGAAAACATGGTAATATGGATAGATTTCATAGTCTAAGGTATATAGTTTAAATTTATATACATTATAGTACATTTTTAAACAAATCTTTAAATTTAAACCAAAAAAATTCTACAAGCAGTACCTTTGAATCTTGATAATGCTTTCCATTTGAATCTTGATAATGCTTTCCAAGACTCTCCAACTCCAAGGGCTTCTAGGCTCCAAGCTCCAAGCTTCAGCCTTCCAAGTTCCAACTTTCAAATCATTTAGTTGAGCATTGAGCACTGAAATTTGTGTTATGTAGATGTTAAATACAATAGTAAAAAAACATAAAAAAATAATAGAAAAATCATTGTTAAATGACATTTTTTGCTTTCAGAAAAAATTAAGAAAGCTACAAAATAGAAAAGCATAAATGATAGAAATAATACTAACTTAATATTTTTATTTTTAGTCAAAGGATGGTTGGAATTTGGAAAGTATAATTTTATATAATAATAAGATAAAAGTATTGATATTACTAATTTACTAGTAGTAATTTATAATAAAGTTTTAGTAATTGATTGTTATCAATCAAATTTCATATGATAACTCTATAATATTGCATCAATTTGGGGGGTTTGTGGCAATGGCAAGAGAACTAGGGTTTGTCGCTGGTACCCATGGCAACGGTCTGGTTGAGGTCACTCGGGTTGGTTAGGATTGATCCCGATCCTGACTGTGATGGAATCAAATTTCACACAGCCTCAGAACCTGCTTTTTCAGCTGCAACATTATATTTTACTGTCACGACATTTTTGGGTCTAGGTTACAGCTCATTAAAGGGGTTTTTTTCAGCTTGTCTGAAAACTATTATTGGTTTACCGGTCGGGACTTTTGGTTCACTGTTTTCTGTGCCGGGTCTTACGGTGGTTTTTTTGATGGTTTGGGAAAGACGACCGGTTTTGTGGTTGCGAATTTGGCTCTCAATTTTCGACGCCAGGTCCTGCTGTGGTCCCTTGTACATGGTCAACTCCCACCTGCTTTCGAAAACATTCTGATTCTATAATGGCATAGGTACTTTCCATTACCCGACATTGTGCTTTTCTATGATTTTTTGTTTATGGGTATTGTTTTCCTGTTCCCGTAGGTCATTATTGGGTTCACGGGTGGTCATAAGTTAATGGAGTTCCCCCTCTTCGCAGAGGGCTAGTACCAACCATGCTAAAAAGTGGGAACTAGGGGGTTTTTCTTGTCGGGTTAGCTTTGACTCTCCGGTTCCGGCTCGGTTCTGGGTCTTTTTTATTTACTTGGGATTTCACTCTACTCTTCTACTGATTTTTCGACTCTGGTTAGGGTTGGTTGGGTTATCGAGCTCTAAGTTACATCACCTCTGGTTTCAGTCAGGGTTTTACCTTGGTTTCTTTACCTAATTCACGTGTTGAGAGTCCTTTTTTGACTGGCTCTGTTTACAGTCCTGGGTTTGTCACTTTGGGGGGTTTTTCCTCCCGTAGGTCTCATTGCTTCTAGCTTCCTTACCGTGGTATTTTTACCTTCTCTACTTGATTCCTTGTTACCCTTGTCGGTAATCGATGGTGACCTCGGGACTCAACTTCCCTTCCAGCAATAGGGCTGTTGCTTCTCATCCTTATTGCTACCAGGCACGTCGTAAATCTAAGATTCTTGTTGCACTTGACCACAAACGACGGTTTGCCGTGGGTAGAGACATCATGCTTGACAGAGGCTTGGAACTATGCCACCGCACACTCATTGGACACCTAGAATACTATTCTATGAACAAACAGGAGTGAGTGGCCTGGGCTACTCACCACTGGAAACCTATCCTTACCTGTGTGCCCACCATCAGTCTTCTGGCCAATCCTTGGTTGGTTGTTGTTTTCCTCGAAGACTCTGATGTTTCACAAATCCTTGATTCACTTTGGACCATTGGCAACGGTTCCCTTATACTCAATTGATGGCATTTGAACTTTGACACTGTTAAGGAACGGGTCATCAAGAGACATCTTTGGGTCTTAATGCCTGATTTACCTTTTCCACTCTGGTCTAAAGACATCCTTACTGGTATTTCCAATAACATTGGCAGATTTGTTTCCTTGGAGAAAGACTTCCACACTTCTTTTGACAAGTGCACAGCTAAGGTGCTTATGGAACTAGATGTTTCCCGTGGGCTCCTTCCGAAAATCGAGATTGATTGTAGTAGTGTGGTTATTACTCAAAAGCTTGATTATTTGAAGATGTCATTTCGTTGTAGCCATTGTCACAAAACTGGGCATTTGAGGAAATCCTGCTCTTTTTTATTACAAGGTATCCCTTTGACTGTAGGCTTCACTGATTCTGAACCCTCACTTGAAAGCTCTCCTTCTTCATCTTCGCATCATCAAACCCCACTGGATTCATAGCCACTGATTACTCCTTCTACAGATTCTCCTGCACCACCTACCACGATTGGGCCTTACGACTCATATTCCCCTACCTTTGTCGGAGATCTGACCAAAGGGGAGCTACTGTATATTAAGGATGTTGAAACTTTAGCCTTATCTACCTCTCAATCTCGTACTGAATTGGTTGCTGACCATAAGTCACCTTCACTTATGACTATTACAGTATCGTCTCCACCTCCTTTTAACCTGGAGAATTTTCCTCCTCTTCCCCATTCCTCATCTCCTCCTTGTTTGGCTTCTCCTGGAAGCCCCTTAACCACTCCCTCCTTTGATGATCCTTCTCTCCTCAAATTTCTAGATATCTTCACAGATAAATCTCCCATATCACCTTCTGTCCTACCTTTGGACTGGATTAGATTCGAGAACATTACAATAAGAAAGGCAAAGAAAGGAAGTAAAGTTTCCTCTCAGGCTCCTACTAGTCTCTAGACCGCTCTCTCGACATGCGTCAAAGCAGCAGCTAGAACACATTCCTATTCACATGCACTTAGAGCAAAGTCTCTTGTCTCTTAGGTTGACCCATGAAGATTGTTTCCATGAACATTCGTGGGTTTGGGAGACATACCAAACAAAAATCCCTCAAAGATTTGTTTACTTCACTTAACCTTGACATTATCCTGCTACATGAAATGATGTGTGATCATTTTACTGCCCTATGTTTGTTTGCCTTCATGAAGCAGGGATGGGAATTTTGTGCAATTGATGCACTTGGTCTTTCTAGGGGTATCCTTTTAGCTTGGAACCCTTGCTTGGTAAGATGTAAAGCCTATCATTCCTTTGTTGGTATTCTTCTTGCTGCTAGTTTTAAAGGCCTTGACTCTGTTTTCTCCATTGTCAACTGCTATGGACCCTATGCCAATAGAACCACCTACTGGGACTCAGCTGTAGCTGGAGGCATCTTCAATTTTCCTAATCTCATCTTGGCTGGAGATCTAAACTTCACTATCTCTGATCTTGAGATCTGGGGTGGCCATGCTCGTATGGATCATCTCTCTCTATACTTTACATAGCTACTAGAGTCTATGAATATGGTAGATCTAGCTCCCACCAAGATTGGGCCTACTTGGAGAAATGGCAGAGTAGGACCTGAGGGTGTTAGCAAAAGACTTGACAGATTTCTCACATCTATACATCTGATTCCGACTCTGGGTTTCTATCACTCCTGGACTCAGCCTTCCAAAATATCTGACCACTACCTAGTGTGTCTTGAATGTAATTTCAGTTTGAAGTGTCATCTGTATCCTTTTAAATTCAATCGAGCCTGGCTCCTCGAAATGATTTTGATGCCTTGGTATCCTCGTCCTGGAAGGTACCTGTGTTATAATTTCATCATTAAGCTAGCATTATATTAGGATATTTAACTAAGAGAATAACAAGCATAGCAATCAAACACAAGAGACAATGAACACAGTTTTTATCCTCGGGGAAACCATAAATAGTGAAAACCCCGCAACTTCCTCAGAGATAGAATCAACACCAAAAGTAGAACCCAAAACAGTAAGTGATCTCCTGATAGCAGTAACCTTCTTTCTATCTAGCCCCAGTGTCTTCTCCTTCCTCAACTATGTGCTACACTTGAGTGTGTATGAGATGTGTGCTAAATAGAGAGTCTAGCTCTCTATTTATACTAATCTCGACATGACTAAAAACCTACTAGGGCCTACCTCAATAGGAGAGTCTAATAACCCTAGTGCCCCGGAACCGCAGGGACTTTAACCCTTAAACAATAGGAGGGTTACCCACAATGACTTGACATGACTTGTTTACATTATAGATATTCCTGATAGGAACATCGGGGCATGACATGTCTCAAGTACATCCCAGAATAAACATCGGGTTACAATATATAAGAAATACAAGTGAAATACATTCCGAAGTTACATATACATCAACACTCCCTCTTAACTGGGAAGGTATTCTTTCAACACAATTTTCAGCACAAGTCTTCTTCTTTGTATCTTCTGGATGATCATCGAGTCCTCGTCATCTTCAAGTCTTCTTCATCTTCAAGTCATCTTCATCTTCAAGTCATCTTCATCATCGGATCTAGATCATCACTGAACATCATCACTGGATCTGGATCATCACTCGATCTAGATCATCACTGATGGATCACCATCACTGGTTCTGGATCATCATCACTCGATCTGGATCATCACTGGGTCATCATCACGGGTGCTATCTCTTGATTCTTCTCATCATAGGAATCTCTACAAAGCCAGCCCTTTTTCATGCTGGATGTACATCTACAGAGTCAGTCATTTTTCATACTAGATGTATCATCACATAGCTAGTCCTTTTTCATACTAGATGTATCATCACATAGCTAGTCCTTTTTCATACTAGATGTGGAACACACACAGAGCCAGTCCTTTTTCATACTGGATGATTCTTCACAGAGCTATTCCTTTTTCATACTAGATGTGGAACACACTCAGAGCTAGTCCTTTTTCATACTAGATGAGTCTCCACAGAGCTAGTCCTTTTTCATACTAGATGAGTCTTCACAGAGCTAGTCCTTTTTCATAATAGATATGGAACACACTCAGAGCTATCCCTTTTTCATACTAGATGAGTCTTCACAGAGCTAGTCCTCTTTCATACTAGATGTGGCACACACTCATAGCTAGTCCTTTTTCATACTAGATGAGTCTTCACAGAGCTAGTCCTTTTTCATACTAGATGTGGCACACACTCAAAGCTAGTCCTTTTTCATAGTAGATGAGTCTTCACAGAGCCAGTCCTTTTTCATACTGGATGTGGCATCTACACAGAGCTAGTCCTTTTTCATACTAGATGTGTCTTCACAGAGCCAACCCTTTTTCATGCTGGATGTGGCATCCACGCAGAGCTAGTCCTTTTTCATACTAGATGTGTCTTCACAGAGCCAGTCCTTTTTCATACTAGATGTGGCATCTACATACACCTAACAATGGAAGGAACCAATCCTCTCACCATGTCACAGCTCTTACATCCGACCATCGAAGGAACCCATCCTCTCACCATGTCGAAAGGGAACAACACTTATATCTGACGATGGAAGGAACCAATCCTTTCACCATGTTAGAATGGCACATCACTTACATCTGAAAATGGAAGGAACCAATCCTCTCACCATGTCAGAAGGGCTCAGCACAGACACATCACTTCCTCTTGGGAGGAATCTCGATTTGGAGAACACCAAGCTTCTCCCTGAAGTACTCAAACTTTGCCCTAGCCAATGGCTTAGTCAACACATTAGTTATCTGTTCGTGCATTGCAACATACTAGAGCTTCACTGCTCCTCTCTGCACCATATCCCTGATATAGTGATACTTGATCTCAATATGCCCCGACTTGTCATGGAATACTGGATTCTCTGACAACTTTACACAACTCTGGTTGTCACAGTATATACAAGTAGCATCTAACTGGAGATCAAATAAATCGGACAGTAGCTTCCTCAGCCATACTGCCTCACAACTAGCTGAACAAGCTGCGACATACTCTGCTTCAGCTGTTATCAGTGCCACACAGGATTGCTTCCTACTAAACCACGAGATCACACCTTATCCCATACTGAAGCAACACCCTGAAGTACTCTTCCTATCGATGGCACTGCCTAACCAATCTGAATCAACATAACCCTCCAGGTTAATCTTTTGATTAGTCTTATACTTGAGCCCATAATCAACTGTACCCTTTAGGTGCCTCAAAATGTGCTTTGCAGCAGTTAAGTGAACATGTCTCAGATCTGTCAAATATTGGCTCAAGGTGTTCATAGCAAAGCAAATATCTGGTCTCATGTTTGTCAAGTACATCAAGGACCCAATCATCTGATGATACATCGTGGCATCAACTGTCTCTGATGAAGTATCACTCAATAGCTTCAGGTTTGATACCATAGGTGTGGTTAATTCCTTGCAGTCCATCATCCCAAATCTCTTTAGGATCTCTATTGCATACTTCCCTTGTCCCAGGAAGATTCCATATGTAGTCTGCCACACCTCCATACCTAGAAAATAATGCATCATACCCAAGTCCTTCATTTCAAACTCGGCAGCAAGCTTTCTCTTTGTATCAGCAATCAACCCATCCATACCTGTCACAAACAAATCATCTACATATAGTAGAAGCATAACTGGGTTGCCATCTTCAACCTTGTAGTAAAGGTTGGAATCTGCTTTACTTTTGGTAAAGCCCAAACTGGATAGAAAGCTGTCAATTTTGTCGTACCATGTCTTCGATGCCTGTTTCAAACCGTACAAGGCTTTCTTCAGTCTACACACATGAGACTCCCTGTCATGTGTCTCAAAACCAAGTTGCTACTCCACATACACTTCCTCTTCCACCACACCATTCAAAAAAGCAGTCTTGACATCCATTTGGTGTATCTTCCATTTCATCACTATAGCCAGAGCAAGTACCGATTTGATGGAAGTGTATCTGGCTATAGGTGCAAAGGTTTCTTCATAGTCTATTCCTTCTCTCTGTGAGAAACCACGAGCAACAAATCTTGCCTTATATTTCTCTATGCTATCGTCTACAACATGCTTGATCTTGTAGATCCATTTGGAAGTTACAACTAACTTCCCTTCTGGTCTTGGGACAACATCCCAAACATCATTCTTCATGATCAATTGATACTCTTCGATCATCGCATCCTTCCATTCTTTCCGTTCTTCCGCTTCTTCATATTTGGAAGGTTCTCTATCAATAAAATCACATAGTAAAGCTACATAACTGGAACATGATCTGGTCCTCTTTCTTTCTATAAGATTCTCTTCTGGAACCCCATATCTTTCTGCACCTTGGATAATCTCCCATACCCAAGCAGGTTTCCTCTTGTGAGGATTCTTCTCCTGTGGTGGATCTACAGGTCTCTGTGGTTCTTCAAATTCTTGATCTTCTTCTTGAGTTTCTTCATTCATGATTGAATCATGAATTCTGGGAGCTTCTACTTCTTCAGGTTCTTCAGCAGGTTTCTTTCTGGATTAGAGGTAGGCTGAATCTTTGTCAAATGTTACATGCCTACTGATGTCAATCTTCTTGAACCCTGGGAAGTATATTCTGTAAGCCTTCGAGCTTTCAGAGTATCCCACAAATATACCCTTCTTTCCTAAAGGATCTATTTTTGTCCTCTTCTCTTTTGGAATGTGTATGTACACTGGACAGCCAAATATTGTAAGATGGTTGACTTCTGGTTTCTTGCCGGAGAAGAATTCTTTAGGAGTCTTGTTCTCGAGTACTCTGTGTGGAGTACGGTTCTGTACATACACTGTTGTTTTGGCTACTTCTGCCCAAATATGCATAGGAAGATCTTGATCATGAAGCATTGCTCTTGCAGCTTTCATGATAGTTCTATTCTTCCTTTCAGCAATCCCATTTTGTTGTGGATTAAGGGGTGGACAACTCCCTCTTAATCCCTGATTCTTTACATAGTTCCTTGAACTCATTCAAAGTGAATTCTTTGCCATTGTCTGATCGAAAGGTCTTGATCTTCTTGTTCAGTGTGGTTCTCGATCAAGGATTTGAATTCCTTGAACTTGCTGAACACTTCATCCTTATTGTTCATGAAGTAGATCCATGTCTTCCTAGAAAAGTCATCAATAAAAGAAACATAGTACACATACCCGCTTAGTGAGCTTGATGACATTGGTCTGCATACATCGGAGTGGATGATTTCCAAGATTCCTTTTGCTTTTCTTTCGCTACTTGGAAATGTCTTATTTGTGTTCTTCCCTTTCGCACATCCTTTGCATACCCCTTCATGTTTTGCTTGAATTTCTGGAAGACCTTCAACAGCTTTGCTTGCAAGTGGTAGTGCTCTATAATGCACATGTGCAATCCTTCTATGCCAAAGTTCATTTGGTTCTACTGAGTCATGAACCAAAGCTTGTTCTAGTTGTCCCTTCAGCTTGTATAGACCTCCTTCTTGTTCCCCAATCACTATTGCATCGTCAAAAGTCTTTCCCTTTGGCCACATAAGAACTTGGCCATCTACAAAATCAACCCTCATTCCTTTTGCATCCAATGCAGATATGGAGAGGAGGTTCTTCTTTAGTCCTGGAACAAATAATACATTCTTCATCTTCATAGACTTTCCAAAGTCTAGTATATAGGAGGATTCACCGCTACCTTTTATTGGGTACTAGTAGTCATCCCCAAGTTTCACCTTGTGAGGTGACTCACGGTTCAGATAGCTTCACAAATGTGTCTTTGAATCATGTCATATGCTTGGAAGCACCACTGTCTATGAGCCAGTCATTGCTTCCATGTGAAACAGTTCCGGTAAGAGTGGAGATCAACACATATTCTTCATCACTTGAAGAATCAATTTCTTGTCTGATTCTCTTTGTGGAAGGTTCATCATCCTCTGCAACATGGGCATCATGTCTTCTCTTGTTTTCCTTCTTCTTCTTTAAGTTCCCTTTATTAGGGTAGAATCTGGATATGTGACCTTTCTCATCACATGTGTAATATCTAATGGTAGACAGATCTCTTTTAGGATGTGAGGTCTTACCTTTGGAGTGATGATGGTTCCTTCTGGTTCTCTTGGAGTGAATAGTGAGAGCTTGATCTTCATTTCCCATATTCTCTTCTTGAGCTGCTATTCGAGCTTGTTCTTGAGAGCATTCTTCCCACAGCCTGCTGAACTTGACTAACTTCTTCTTGGCACAGATCCCTTGAATGAAAGAGTCCCATGATCTAGGGAGACCATTCAAGGTGGTCATCACAATCTCTGCATTTTCCACTTCCTTCACCTACTGCTTCGAGTTGTTCCTTGATCTGAGATACCCTTGTAAAGTAAGACTGAATAGTCTCAGCATTCTGGATCTTTACATTCTTCAATTGATTTCTCAGAGTCATCTTCTTGTTTATGTTCTTCCCTTCAAACAATTTGGTTAGGGCATCAAACATAGCTTTAGGGTTCTTGAGGGAGCACACATGTGGTATGAGGTGATCCTTGATTGAATCAGCAATGATTCTATTTGCCATAACCAACTTATTCTTATGTAAGTCCTTAGCCTCATCTCCCTCTGGAACTGGAACCTCCTCATTGATATAGGATTCCAACTCATTTTCTTCCAGGACCAAGGAGATCCTATACTTCCAAGCTCAGAAGTTATCAGCTCCCTCAAGCTTTTCATCAAGCTTGGTATGATGAGATATCTTAACTGAGAACCTTAAATGGAAATACAAAAGATTTAGATATTAGCAGGTCAAGATGTCGAATCTGGATTTGGAGCTGAAAACCTGCAGTGCTGATTCAGTAGCAAACTAGGGTTTTGCTTTTCCAGAGTTCTGTCCAACCAAATGCTTTGAATTTGATCCCTAACTTTAATTTTGGGGAAGAGATCAATCCAGGCTTGGGCTCACTAAAAAATCCTCTTCTATGGAAAGCCCTAATTTCTGGCAATAGTGTTGGGTCAAAAAATCAAAAACCTCAGAATTGGATTTTGCTTCGATAGAAAGATGCGCCCTAAGGAGGAGAGTTATTCCACCTTAATTTTGCTGAAAATCTATGGAGGAAGGTCCACAAACTAGGAATCCCTAGTTCCCGCAGCTACATAGTGTCTTCTTCTCAGGTTTGCTCTGATACCATGTTAGAATTTCATCATTAAGCTAGCATTATATTAGGATCTTTAACTGAGAGAATAACAAGCACAACAATCAAACACAAGAGACAATGAACACAGTGTTTATCCTCGGGGAAACCTTAAATGGTGAAAACCCCGCAACTTCCTCAGAGATAGAATCAACACCAAAAGTAGAACCCAAAATAGTAAGTGATCTCCAGACAGCAGTAACCTTCTTTCCATCTAGCCCTAATGTCTTCTCCTTCCTCAACTATGTGCTACACTTGAGTGTGTATGAGATGTGTGTTAAATCGAGATTCCAACTCTCTATTTATACTAATCCCGACATGACTAAAACCCTACTAGGGCCGACCTCACTAGGAGAGTCTAATAACCCTAGTGCCATGGAACTGCAGGGACTTTAACCCTTACACAATAGGAGGGTTACCCACAATGACTTGACATGACTTTTTTACATTATAGATCTTCCCGATAGGAACATCAGGGCATGACATGACTCAAGTACATCCCAGAATAAACATCGGGTTACATTATATAAGAAATACAAGTGAAATTCTGAAGTTACGTATACATCAACAACCTGCTCCCTCTGCTGGTCCCATGTTTGATTTCAGCTTTAAACTGCAGAGACTAAAAAATGATGTTAAGACTTGGGAAAAAAAGAAAAGCACTTTGAGATCAAAGGAGATCTATGAGATTGATCAAGCCATCCTGACTCTCCTTTCTTCCCATCACTCTGGTATACTCTCTGATGAGGCTTCTTCCTCACTTGTAGTCTTGAAAAGTAGGAAGGAATCCTTGCTTTCACATCAGATCCTCACCTGGAAGCTCAAAAGTAGAGTTGATTGGATTCAAGAAGGTGATGCCAATACCAAATTTTTTCACTTGTTTGCTTCTGCTAGGAGGAGCTCTAAAGCTATCTGGGCACTTAATAATCAATTTGGGGAAACTATAGAGGATGGTGCCAAGCTAAAGTCTTAGGGGTCCAACACTTCTCTGAGCTCTTTACTGATGATGGTAAAACCAATATTGAGGCACGACTTAAAGTCATCAGACTTTTCCCAACCTTTGTGTAGGAAGAGGATAGGGAACTCTTTATGTCATCTTACACTCTCAAAGAAGTTGAGGATTTTCTCAAAGGGTTCAAAAAAGATAAGAGCCCCGGACCTGATGGGTGGCCAGTGGAATTCTATCTTCACTTTTTTGAACTTGTTGGGTAGGATATACTGAATGTCATCAAACACTCTAGACTAGAGGGTAGGGTTATAGGAGCCCTCAATGCTACTTTTATTACACTCATTCCTAAGTGTGATAAACCCACCACCCTAGCGGAGTACAGGCCCATTTCCTTATGTAAGATGATATATAAGACCATTTCTAAGCTTGTTGCTATTAGACTTAAGGTTGTTCTTGACAAGGCTATATCCAAGCATCAGTTTGGCTTCCTACATGACAGACAGATCATTGAACCAGTTGGTATTATCCAAGAAGTTCTCCATACTATCAAGGATGAAAACCAGCAAGTGATGGTATTAAAACTTGATCTGGTAAAGGAATTTGACAGATTTAACTGGTCTTTCTTGAGGTTAGTCCTTCTACAGACTGGCATCCCCGATAACTATGTTAATTGGATAATGGGCTATGTTGAGTTAGCGAACTTTGTTGTTCTGATCAACAGGGCCCCTTCAAACTTCTTTCTTGTGTCAAGGGGCATCAGAAAGGGATGTCCTCTTTCTCCCCTCCTATTTATAGTGATCATTGAAGGTTTAAGTATTTTGATAACTCAGGCACAAAGCACAGGGGATATATCAGGCATCAAAATTGCTCCCAGTCTTTACCTCACTCATCTGCTCTTTGTAGATGATGCTGTCCTATTTGGTTCTGGTACTCTGGCTAAGTGGAACCAATATAAAATTATTCTAGACACATTTTTTTGTGCTACCAAAATGGATATCAATGCAGATAAGTCTTCCTTTCTTTACAATGACATTGTTGAACCGGTTAGGCAACAAATTTCCAATCTCTTTCCATGTAAGATGGAACCTATTGCTGTTGGTTTTAAGTATCTGGGATACTACGTCAAGCCTCTGGGGTATGGCATCAAGGACTGGACATGGTTTTTATTGAAGTTCGGAAAAAAATTGAGCAATTGGACCTAAAAGCTACTTTCTCTGGGTGGAAGATTGGTACTAGCCAAATCTGTCTTGACAAGTATTTCATTGTATTGGCTCACACTTGCTCGTATGCCCAGTATTGTTTTGAATTACATAAGGTGACATGTCTTTAATTTTTTATGGGGCAGCTTGCATGGAAAACAAAAGTATCGTTTGGTTGATTGGAACTCCATATTTAGGCCCTACACTCTTGGGGGATGGAACATTAAGAATTTGGAGTGGTTCAGTTTGGCCCTACATAACAAAAGCTTATGGCTTGTTATTAATGGTGTAGGGTTGTGGTCTCAAATCATCAATCATAAGTACCTTAAGAACCTACCTGTGGATGTTTGGCTCAGAAAACAGTCCTTCAAAGTTCAAGGTACATCTTATATGTGGAATGGTTTTATCCACACCATGTCTTGGATTACTAGATGTCTTGGATGGAAGACTGGCAATGGTAAGAATATCAAAGTTGGCCTTGATCCCATAGCTAGAGTTTCCTATGATTATACTCTTCCAGAGGATCTTAGATTATATTTGGAAGATTATGGTATTCACACACTCTCTGATGTACTCGATAGAGGAGTAGCCACTTCCTCCACTGATTATTGGATCACTGCAGATGAGCTTGAGTTGGGAGGACTATGGAAGGAAGCCTGGTCCAACTATATTAAAGGCTTACAGCATGGAGGGATTCGTATCAGCAATAAACCTGATACTCTGCTTTGGATGTTTAATAAGTTTCCAGGCATGGTAAAATCCAATCTTATGTATGAACTTATTGCTAAAACTTTTGTTACTAACAGACCTGATGACTTCTTAATCAAGATATGGAAATTCCACATTCCACTTAATATTATCTGCTTCAATTGGCTCAGCTTGCTGAATAGAATCAATACATGTGACAACTTGATTAAAAGAGGCTGGATTGGACCTAACGGGTGCTGTCTTTGTAGATCAGCTCTAGAGTCTGTTGAACATCTATTTCTAGATTGTAGCTTTACGAAGAAGATTATTGCTCTCATCAGATCCTCTCTTGACATTCCACATTTTTGGAAGGAATCAAATTACATACTTAATGTCTCTTCCTGGATCAGCTTAGGAAATACTCTGAAGTATCTTCCTTTTCTTCTTACATGGCAAATCTGGTTGACTAGGAACAAATTTATTTTTTAGGACAAGAAGCCTAATGTATTTTTTGCTGCCCTTTCTATCAAGAATCAGCTTCAGCTCTATCCTGTCATTACTCAGTAGAAAAATTCAAGGAGATCTATTGGACCAGCACCCACCTTGGTCTTTCCTGCTGGTTTCTTTGATGGTGCATCAGCTAATCATATGGGAGGTGTAGGCGTACAGCTTTTGCTCAGTCAAGACCACTATTACTGCTTCAAATTGGGAGTAGTTCTGAGCACAAATACCAGATCTGAGTTGCTGGCCTTATGGACACTCCTACACTGTGCAAAAAATATGGGCCTTCCCATTTTACATATTCATGGTGATTATGCTGTCATCATCAACTGGTTCAATCAACGATCTGCTCTTATATTATTCACACTTGATGGATGGTTTCATTATATTAGAGAGATGGAATCGCACTTCATCCAACTCACGGCCATTCAAGTTGACCATGTTGACACCCATCATTAAGTATCACCAATGATGGTCAAACATGGTTCGCCTTAGCTAACTAATGTTAATTGTAGTCAATTATGGTTAACCAAAGTCAAATAGTAATCAACAACTCTTAATTAGGGACAAACTTAGTCAACCATGGTAAACATAGTCAACCTTCCTCACCCATGGCTCAAATCTAGTCACACATGGAACTAAATTCTACCATTGTCAAACAAAGTCCATCCATCATTGTTAACTATGGTCAAACTTAATTCATAGTCATTTAACACATATCATCAACTATTTTCAACGATGGTCAAACATGGTTGACCTTATGTAACCAATGTGAACCATAGTCATTGATGGTTCACTAAAGTCAATCATGGTTAACTAAAATAACCATGGTTAATCAAAGTCAACCAAAGTTTGACTTGGTTCGCTAAAGTCAACCATGGTTAAACAATAGTTAACCATGGTTAAAAATAGTCAACCATGGTTATCCATGGTGAAACTCAATCAAACATGGAAAACATAGTCAACCTTCATCACCCATGGTCAAACCATAGTCAATTGTGGTTATCTAGTCTTTAACTAGACTCTCAACCATGGACAAACATAGTGAACAATTTAGTCAATCATAATCCAATATGGTTAATAAAATTCAAAAATGGTCACACAAAGTCAAACATGTCCAACCATGATAAACCATTTCTACCATACTCTACCATGCAGTTAACCATTTTCAATCATGGTCAAACACAATGAATCATGGTCAACCATAGTCAACCATTTCAAAACTAGGTTTAACCATTGTAAAAAATGGTTAACCATGGTCAAAATTGAACATAGTAAACCTTACCTAACCAAAGTCAACCATTATGAACCATAGTTCACAAAAACCAATAATGGGTAGTTAAAGTTAACCATGGTTAATCAAAGTCACCCGTAGTTATTTGAAAGTCAAACATGGAAAAATAATTTAATCAACCATGGTAAACTATGCTCAAACTTATTCACCCATCATTTGTTAGCAATATGAACCATAATCAATCATGGTTTAGTAAATTCAACTATGGTTAGCTTAATTAACCATAGTTAACCATAGTCAACCAAAGTCGAACACATTTCATTGAAATCAACCATGGTTAGCTTTGGTGAAACTTAGTCAACCATTATAAACATAGTAAAACTTCATTACACATTAGCAAACCATAGTAAATTATGGTTAATTACTGTCTAACTTTCTCAACAATCATTAAACATAAGCAATAATAGTCAACCATGATCAAACTTGCTTAATGACATTTAAACATGGTCACACATAGTCAAACATGGCCAACCAGTATATACCATACTCTACCACAGTTGACCACTGACAACCATGGTCAAACACAATGAACTATGCTTGCCCACAGTCAACCATAGTAAAACATGGTTAACTATGGTCAAACCTGGCCAATGATGATTCACGATGGTCAACCTTACATAATCAAATCTCTAACCATGGTCAACTACGATTAAGAAGAGTATTTTTTTTCACCCAAGGTTAAACGTAATCAATAATAGTCAACTAAAAAAGATAAATTTAACTAATATAACTTCATTCAAAATGTATTACATGTTTTAATTTAATAAAGTTATAATTATTTTATGAATTTTAACTTGATGTTCAAAAATTCACATTACATTTATAATTTCCTTAAATATTATTTATCCACCATATATGTATTTTTACTGTCATTTTCTTATAAATATTAAATTATTGTGAATACTCTATGTGTTAAAAATATTGGGAATATTCTATGTATCAATGACATTTAATAATTTAGTCTTTTCAACCTATGCTTATGTGCTAGTATAAGAATATTTTCAAATATTATTATATTATTGTTTTCATCTTATGTCTCTGCACCAACTAGTAACTAAAAACAACCACATTAATAATAATGTGTCTAGTACACATTGATAGGCGTATGTTTAACACATTCTATCTAAAATTACATTATTAGTGTACTAAATATATGCCTAGGTGTATACCAAACACATTATTATTAATGTGTTTGTTGGTAGTATATATGCATGGTCAAATTAGCAAGTAGCAAAGGAAAAGTGAGGATGTCTCATTTTCATTAATGACCCATTGTTGTTTTAATTTTGGATATTTTAGTGGGAAAAGGCCATTCACATCTGCATAGTATGTATACACAATTCAAGGTCACAATAGAAAGGTGCCTCATTCTTTTTTTAATATACTCTGGACAAATTTGATGCCATTTTCAATGGGAACCATGGTTATTTGAATCCTTGAGGTTAGTTTTTTTTTTTCAATAGAAAAAATTGCTTCTTGATATTCATAGTGTGAATCAAAGAAACAAAAGAAAATACGTTATAGTCCCTTAACATCTTTATACAACTTTATATCTACTGAGAAGTAACTCATGTGAGCAAATAAAAAACAAACTGGACATGATAAATAAGTTAAATGATAATGTTGAAAAACAAATTTGAGGTTATTCAAACCCCAACTAGAGTCTACCCTATGACTATACTAAGATTAAAAAAAAACATTAGATGTGTCTAGTCCCAACTCCACCAATATATCTATATTCTCTTCACTACAAAGTTGGTATCAATATTACATTGAGTATTGACCAAGAGGAAAACAATCGTTCGATTAGCTTTATTGTTACTAAAAATAAAAGATAAATAAATGAAGAACTGTGTATATAGTATTCGAGTATTCTTGAATGGACCCCCTCAAAATCAACTAATTATGATGGACCTCTACAAAAGGTATCATTCCTTCCAATTGTCCAATTTCTTTTTAGGACAAGTAATCCGCTTTTTAACTAAAATTCTTGTAAAGATACAAAAATATGATGGAGAGAAACTTCCCCTAAAGCTCCCTTATACTGGACTGCCAGTGTTCCAATATGGATGATTGAAGGGCATATTTCCTATTGTTACTAAACCTAGTCAATAGCAACTCTGAAATCCTTAGCCACTTGGATTTTTGAAAAACCTTTAAAAAGAGAAAAATAAAGGATCCCCCAAAGGGAAAGTGTTTAAGATCGTGTGTTTTCTCTTGAACCACACCCCATCCATAGAGAGAAATAATGATTTTCATCCACAATAATATGCATACTATCCCCACAGTTCCCCTATTGATCCACCCCATCAAAAAACCCAATAGTTGATTTTCCTTCTCAACTCTATAGAAGTCCAAAAACATTTCATAAATGTTGGAGCAAACTCTATTAGTATTAAAAGGGGCATATTCAAATAGAGGTTGCATGCAAAATCTCCAAATTCCCCATATAAAGAACAAAAGGAAGGGAATATTTTATATGGCCCCCCTGTAAACCAAGAATGCATACAATCATTAAAGGAGCCTCAGCCCCAACAAACAAAAGGGTTGAGTATTCTCCTGAGTTTAGCCCAAACCTATTGAGTATAATAATAATTTACATTTAGATGGTTCATAGATTCTGGATTTTTTTACAAAGTGTACAACAGTTTGGTCCAATACCTCCCCTTTTCATAAAGTTGTCTCCATTAATAATATTATTTTTGAATGCGAGCCAGCAAAACACATAATTTTCAAAGGGGTCATCCAATGGAAAAGATGTTGGTGCCACCACTTGTAACTTGGGTCCAATAGGGAAAATGTAATAAAATCATATGCCAACTTTGAGTTCAGGTGACCGATAGCAACATTCCACGTCCACAAAATTTTGTCATCAGAATCATCTAGTTTGATACCACTAGGATGGAGATCTTTTATGTAGCCATCCCACTCTATTGTACAAGAATTTTCCAATCCAAAGTCACCCACAAAGTTACTATAACTGTTACCTATGGGTCTTTGATATGTGTTCTTAGCATGGTTAAGAAAAAAAATCCCCTAGAATGAATATCTTGTGTCGTAGAGAAGTATAACTTAAAAATGCAATTTCCTCCAATAAATTGATCAACACCAAATCATACTTGGAAACCTTTCCTGTAATATTCAGAATTTTGGAGATAACACTTATGGGCATGAGCCCCATTGAGTATGATGTTACCTTGATGTTTTATTTTGATATACTAGGTCAAAGACCCCACTACATATGAACATGATGATTTGTTTGATATATTGGGTGTAATCCATTTACATATGTTTTATGTATGATTTTATGTGTTGGGCATGGACCCTGAAGCACATGATTGACGAGATGTTTTGTGTTGAGCAAGGAGCTCTAGAGCACATGAGTATTTGAATGTTTGTGTTGAGCGAGAAGCTCTGGAGCACATGAGTGTTTAAGTTGTGTTGAGCAAGAAGCTCTGGAGCACATGAGTGTTTTGTTGTGTTGAGAGAGGAGCTCTAGAACACATGAATTACGTAAACCTTTATGTTGAGCAGGAATCTTTGAAGCACATGAAAAGATAATTGGAAGTGTTGGGAATAAGCCCTGGAGCCTTCCAAGTTGATGTTGAGCATAAGCTATGGAACATCGGATCCTTGGCCATTGTATCCCTTGGTGTATCCTACAAGTACATCCTAGCCTTAGTGTTGAGCGAGGAGCTCTAGAATTGCACTAAGTTTGTAACTCCCTGTTTTTAGCGTTGAGTATGGGCTCTGGATAAGCACTAGGAGTTATTGAAAAGAATTAATTATGTTGAGTGAAAATGACTCAAGTAAATTATTGATCTCATCTGACTTATTTATAAGTGATTAAATGAAATCTCAAATTTATGTATCTCATCAAGTACTGAAGAACTACCATGTTATACAAGGGAATCCAACATGCAAGGATGTTTAGAGTTGCCTAGCCTAGTAGACCTAACTACCTACCTGATGACCTTAAAGAAGAAAGTGTCATAAGTTTAGGGATCATAATATATGATACCCAAAAACAAATGTTAACAAATAATATATTATTATATATTTTATACATGGTATGTATAAAGAGTAAGCATAGTAATAATATTAATAATGTAAGAAAGAAGGAAAAGCTCCCTCTATTATTATTATTACTGAAAGAAAATTAAATATTATAATACCTACAAAAGTCCAATTAGGAACTAGTTAAAAGTTCCTAAGTTAGAATATTAAAAGTACCTAAATTAAGTAAAAAGGGTTAAATCAAGAAATGAAATGATTCTTGATTTAACTGCCCCTTTGACTGAAAAGTCTTTCTATAAAGTCCCAAGCCAAAGAGAGGCTTGGGGATCTCTTCCATCTTTTTGGGAATCACTATTCTGCCTGATTTTTCTCAAGAGAGTTCTAGGAGAACATTTTCCTAAGAGGAAAAACGAAAAACTGATTCAGACCTGATATCCTAGTTAGGGAATCCTCACCTTAGGATCTCTAAGCTACTTGCATGTTGGAACCAGCTCGGGGGGGATCTAAATTAAACCAAGAATAGTTATGGGTCATGGTTGGGTAGAACGTGGTAGTTCCCAAGTGATTCGGTCATCTATACGGAGGTTAGATATTTCTGTAAGTTGTTGATGATGGGTAATTGAGTGTGCAAGTTTTAGCAATTGGAATAGCTTCACCTTTTAGGTATGAGGTTCTGGACTTCCTATTTCATTATCTAGTATAATTTCTAGTTAGAATATGCAAGTGTTTATGTTATATTTCTAACCCTATGTTTACAATTGTTTTCCTGTCAAAATATTTAAGGGTTTACATTTTATTTACAAACTCTATGTTTGTAAGTTAATTCTAGCTTAAGAAATATTTAGGATTTATTTCTGCTATACTTAGTTCTGCATTTATTTACAGCTTAAACTTTGTTTTTTCTAAAACCTAGAAATTATTCTAACAGTGCCTATATGTTTATTTACCTATGAATTCTACTGGCAGATTTCATATTGCCAGCAAAACTATAATTAGGAATAAAAGACTAGTTCAGGTTAAGTTATAAACAAACCCTAGATATAAAACAAAGTTAGCTAAAGTATAGTAAATAGAAATGTATTCTAATTAAGCAATATTATATACACATTATTATATGTTGCAGATAATCGTAAATTCAAAGTATTGAAGCTAAATTAAAAACCATAGAAGACCTCTTAGGGTCTGTATATATTTCTATCAAGAACCAAGATTAAACAATATGTTTTCCCATTAATCAAATAATTTCATAATTCAAATCTACAGCCCAAAATCGAGACCATCTAATGGTCCATGATCTATGCTTTACCAATACTCCCCATTAAATCAAACTATACATTATTATACCAACTACATTTACAAAAGCATATGCAGTAAAGAAACTATCAACAGAGTAAATCAAGCCCTTTAAATATTTACAAACTGTATTATAAGAATCACATGCCTTAACGAAATCCCCAACGCATTAAATCAATCACAATGCTATGTACAACAATCATTTAAAACACAAATATAAATATACAGAGGTCGCAGGATCGATTCTTGTAGGCATTAATCCCAAATCAAATCCTTACAATTATAAACCCCTACAACCATAATGACCCAGGATCAAATCCTATAAGGTTTGTTTACTTACAAGTCACTGTGAAGAATCCTACAAGATACGTTATTTAGTCCTATACCTCACACCATAGCGTTCCACTATCAATCCACAATATATATATCTATACAGAGGCTGCAATTTAAATACATCAAATCGCTACATAGATGTCAAAGCCGATTTAAAATACACACCGTAACTATGGCTCTCAGCCTTATAAATATCCAAACATTTAAATAATTAAATACCAAAAGCTATAACCCTGTCAACGCTATGCGAATAGCCACGACATCCATTGGAGGGTTCCATCCAAAGATATGGCCCTTTGCTTACAAATCAAAACAGTAATATAAAACCCATTAAAACCTGTCAACAATATACCAACAACGACGACTGCCAAATGAAGGGTTACACCCACAGTCGGCTCTTATATTCTAAATATACAGCGTAATCATAAAACATTAATTCTCTATCTAATACACTATCACAGCTCCAATGGCAGGAACGCCAATGCCACATACGACATGCCCCCCAAAAGCCAACAACGTTGTCAATGTTTATCCATGCAATAATTCAAACAATGATTTCGATTACGCATAGACCTTTAATAAGAAGTATAAACCACAAAATCAACATAGTATGCCAACACTGTTTATATTTATAAAAATAATCATTATCAAAACCTTCAAAGTTTCGCAGGATCGTTTAAACTTGGACTTGCACCATTGCAAGAAATGGTGCAACAACCACCTCAATAACATAAACTCTTTTACAAATACACAGAGCCTGTCGAGAGATACCAATCACGTTGTCCACAAAGAGTTCCCATTAACAAATATGAATACATTAAAGTTTCGACAGAAGGCACTAAACCCCAACAGGGAAAAACCCCAAGTCCTAACACATCCATGATGCTTACCCATTAAAATTACAAATAGACCCTTCCCAAAACCTTGCCATTAGAAACCAGAGCTAAGCATTCAAACCCACAACGAGTAATAAATCAATCACAACAACTAACAAAATGAGGGAACAAGTTAAACACTTGTTACAACAGGCTTACTCGAATGGGTATGATTTTTCCTCAGAGCTAACTATGAACCACGACCCATGAATTTTGTTACACCTTGCAACCTGCAACACAGATCAGAGGCCACAATGAGAAGTACACTTAGAAACCAAACCAAACAGACAACAACGATGACAAGGCCAGTAATGGTTACATACTTGTCAACACGGCCAAACCATCGAAGTTCCACACCACCACATAGCACAGAAGTAGAGCTCACGGAGCTATGCTGCGAATGACCAAACCAACCCAGTGAGCCAAGCCCTAATCTTGGATGCCACTTTTCCCCATGCACATTTATGTCACCACCCTGTCCTCCAATAACGCGCTCCAAACCCATAATTGTATAGTTCATGCCATAATATAAACATTGTTCCAAAACCATGTGTTTTACATAAACCCCAATGGTGCATCGAATTACATAGGGTTTAATCCATAAGCCCATGGCATATGAAATATGCTATGGAGTACTATAAGCCAAGGTTGTACTATCTTTTACCAACAAATAAAACCATATATTAAAACTGTGTTAGGGCCTAAATAAAGCCATAAGTATCTAAACCATAATAAGTCTGTGTCACGTAAATAATAAGTGCAGTAGTGACCAAGTAACTATCATAAAGTCAGTAATAATAACAATAATAACTCATGCAACATAGTCTAGTAACCCATCCAGACTAGTATACTTATCATCTAAACAACCATCATATAGTCACTAAAATAAATCTGTAAATTGTAGTGCTAATGACAAAACAGACATCATGGCTTGTTCAACATTTATGAGTAGTTTCAGTCGCCAAGTGCACCTGCACTCAAAGTGGAAATAAATGCATTAGTTTGTAAAAACTAAGTAAGCCCGATGTAACAAATAGAAAACAGTTACCTCTCAGGGGGTTACAAGGGAAACTAGTCCCGCCACTCCAGCCCTTTTTCCAATAACAAAGTTAAGTAAGAATTGTGTATACGACAGTAATCAAATGTTATAATCAATGAAGTACATAATCAAATACCTAACATACACATCAATGCGTAACCATAGATCCAAATAGTAAACAACATCATGACAACGTAAGTAATACATTAATAATCACATCTGGAAATATGAAAGTAGGGTGTAAGAACACCTTACGACATTACAGCACTGTAAACAAAGTACGATAAATTCCACAAAGTTATATAATGTCCATCTTAGGAAGTAAATGATTAGCCTATCATTTTATTTTGTTTTCAAAATTTGGGGACATTACAAGTGGTATCAGATCCCAGTTTCAACACTAAGAGACCAAATGGGCGTACCAAACATTCGTTGCAAGGAAAATAAAGTATGTTTTAAATTTTGTTAACTAATAAAAAAATAATTGTTATTAAAAATGTTCAATTGTAGTATTTTAAAAGAACAGATCAAATCATGAACATTGAATAAGATAACAACCGATACGGGAAATTGAATACCCCCACCCATGAAGTAGAACTGGTGGTAGAACTTGTTACAGGTATGAACTAACTGAGAGGGGGGGTGAATCAGTTAGTTAAGATTTTTCAGCAAAACACTTCTTTTAATTTAGACTCAATAAACTTTATGGCAGTCAATCTTTGCTATGAATTCAGAGTTATAAACATAAGAGCAGATAACATAAAGCACAGCATTCAATCACAACATTTAATCACATTTATGATACACAGATATTTCACGAGGAAACCCATAAGGGAAAAACCTCTTCTTCTTATGATGTCAAAGGCTTCAATGGCTGTACATAATTTCTTATTTGAGCACCGACTCAAGGAGGCTGCAACCTATGAATGCAAGCACCAACTTGCTGAGAGCACCAACTCTCACTGTAACCTAGCACCAACTGGGTGAAGACACCAATCTTCAATTTCTACAAGCACCCACTTGCAGACAGAGACATAAAGTCTCCCCTAGCACCTCCCTGCCTTCCTTATTTGCTATACTTTCCAATAGAATCAAAATTCAATAATACAGATATGTCTCTGCTTACCAAACCACTCTTCTCTGTTCAACATCGACTCTCTGCTCCTCTGTTCTGTTCAACTATTCAGCACATTCTTCAGTTCCTCTGCTCTGCTTCTCTGCTCATTCAGTATCAGTTTTTCGCCCACACTCTCAACTGTTTCTGCTCAAAATATATATATCATCTTTTGAGTTCATTTCTCTCGCAGGTTCATCGAAACAACATTCTCAAACCATTACAGAACCGGTTCAGCTTCAGCATCCTCAAACCGTTACAGAAATGGTTTAGCTTCAGCATCCTCAAACTGTTACAGAAATGGTTTAGCTTCAAACTCTTCAAATCATCATTACCAGCAGTTACTAAACGGTTCGCATTTCAGGTTCATCATAACTGTTAATCCGCCTGCTCGAATACTCTTCAAATCCTCAACTGTATCGGGCTCTTCGTATTCCTCTTCAAAGGTTACACTGAAGCAGCGGATGGACATTCGTTTTGGTTTCGATACTTTTCTTTGTTATAGTTTGTTTCACATCGGATGAATTTTGTTTTTTTTTTTTTGCATAGGAGCTTTTTATCATTTCTTTTTCGCCGTTGCGGAAGAAAAACTACTTCCTCTTCTGATCAGTGCTTTGGCCATCCGCCGTTGCGGGAAGCCTTTTCCTTCTGGCTGTTTAGCACTTGCCATAGCGGAAGGTCGCGCCCTTTGTGCTTCCGCCGTTGCGGCTGCCGAAAGCATCAACTTGTCCGAAGCTTAAAGAGCTTCGACTGCCGATGTGTGTTAACCTTTTCGTCGCGTGTCCGAATCCTGTTCTCTTCCGCCGTTGCTGCTGGGGAAGCCTTTTCCCTTCCGATGTCAAATTCCTCCGATCTCCGATTAAGCTTTTCCCGCTCGCATCGCTTGTCTCTAACCTTTTTGCTTTCGCCGTTGCGGCTCCCAACGTGGTTAGGCATCTGATGTGCTTTGCGTGGCTGAATCCTTTTCTTCTTTCACCGTTGCGGCTAGGAAATCCGTTTGTCTTCCGATGTTAATACCTTTCGACTACCGATTGAGGGTTTTCCCACCCGCGTTTCGCCTGACTTTGGTGTGTTTCCTTTTCGTCGTTGCGGCTGGTAAAGCCATTTGGATTCCGATGTAAATCTCTTCCGACTTCTGATTAAGAGATTTCTCCATTGATACCTGCATGCCTGCCTCTTTTTTAATAGATTGCCACATCCATTTGACATCAGTTCCCCTTCTCTTTATAGCAGATTGCCATCAATGACAATACTTTAAGACTGAGCACTAGCTACCATCTACTAGTCCTGAACACACCACTCCGAATGATATTCCAACAATCTCCCCCTTTGACATTGATGGAAATATCTCATTCAACTGATCACATTTCTCCCCCTTTGACATCAAGGACAAAGGATAAACCTGGGCAAATATGGTATACCTGATGACTAGTCTGACAAGATGCTCTAAGAAAATGAACTGCCATTCCATATTGTAAACAAAATTAAGATATACAATAAACGCAGACTCCCCCTGACACAGTGCATGAGTTACTAAGACAAGGACTGAACACCCAGCTTCTGACGCAGATATTCAAACTGAGCTGTGGGTAAAGGCTTAGTAAAAACGTCAGCAATCTGTTCTGTAGAAGGAATATAACGCAACAACACCGCTTGAGTAGCCACTTGTTTGCGCAAGAAATGGTATTTTATGGGAATGTGTTTAGTTTTGGAATGAAGAACAGGATTCTTGGAAACACTGATAGCACTAGTATTGTCACAGTGAATGGGAATAGGCTCAGAATACTTTATGTTTAGATCAGCAAGGGATTGAACCATCCATAAAATTTGAGTACAACAAGTAGCAGCAGCTATGTACTCTTCCTCAGTAGTGGATAAAGAAATGGAACTTTGCTTTTTACTTAGCCAGGCAACCAAAGACTCTCCTAAGAAGAATGCTCCGCCACTTGTACTTTTTCTTTCATCTACACAATTAGCCCAATCTGCATCTGAATATGTTATTAGCTGAAAGTTCTGATTTCTGGGATACCACAGACCATAAGAGAGTGTACCTTTCAGGTATTTGAATATACATTTCACAGCTAGTAGATGACTCTGTTTAGGAGCAGCATGAAACCTTCCTACCATCCCAACAGCATGCATGATATCAGGTCTTGATGCAGTAATATATAATAGGATTCCTATCATAGATCTGTACATCTTTTGATCCACTTCAGGTGAAGAATCATCTTTGCTCAACTTGCAGCCACTGACCATGGGTGTACTCACAGGTGTGGAGTCTTCCATTCGAAATTTCTTTAACATCTCCTTTAGATACTTTTCTTGAGAAAGAAACATCCCTCTAGGTTTCTGACTGATTTGAAGACCAAGGAAATAGGACAGCTCACCAATCATTGACATTTCGAACTCAGATTTCATAGAGTTAGCAAACCACTGAACATAAAGTTTATCAGTACATCAAAAGATGATATCATCAACATAAACTAATACAATTAGTAAGTCATCACCTTCAGTTTTGATATATAAATTGATGTCCATAGAACCTCTCTTGAAGCCTTTGTCTTGTAGATATTTGTCCAGTCTGGCATACCAGGCTCTAGGTGCTTGCTTCAACCCATACAAAGCCTTTTTCAGCTTGCATACATAGTCAGATTTATCTGTGAGTGAAAAGCCTTCAGGTTGCTCCACATACACTTCTTCTTCTAAATTTCCATTGAGAAATGCTGACTTGACATCCATCTGGTATACTCTAAATCGTTTGTAACAAGCATAGGCTAGAAACATTCTGATAGCCTCCATTCTTGCCACTAGAGCAAATGTTTCATCGAAGTCTTGTCCTTCAATCTGAGCATAACCTTTGCAAACCAGTCTTGCTTTATTCCTTACAATCTGTCCTTGTTCATTTAATTTATTCTTATACACCCATTTGGATCCAATCACATTCTTGTCTGATGGCCTAGGAACAAGTTCCCAAGTGCTATTTTTTTCAATCTGATCCAGCTCTTAATTCATGGCTACTACCCAGTCTTTGTCTTTGCTGGCTTCATTAAAACATTGGGGCTCAATTGTAGAGAGAAGAGCAATATGAGACTGTTCAGATTCCTGCAAAATCTTCCTTCTAGTCTGAACACCTTTACTCTCATCACCAATGATGTGGCTTTCAGGGTGATTTTTTCCAATCATTTTGGAAGAAGATTGTACAGTGTGTTGTTCAAGTTTAGCTTCCTCATACTCTGATGATTCAGATTCTTCCTTCTGGGATTCTTGGACATGTTCTTGTGTCTCTTCATTTGTATCTTCCAAACATGAGTCTACATCATTCCTTTGACTGATATTTCCATGACAATTTTCATCTACTTTCACATCTATGCAATCTACTATTTTACACAACCTCTTGTTAAAACACCTATAGCCTTTGCTTTCTGTAGCATATCCTAAAAATATTCCTTCATCTGCTCTATCATCATACTTGCCCAAATTTTCATCATTATTCTTGATATAGCATTTACTCCCAAAAACTCTGAAATGTTTAATGGTTGTAGGTCTTCCAAACCATAAATAATATGGTGTTTTGTCACTGTTTGGTCTCAAATGAGCTTTGTTAAGAATGTGCACAGCTGTATGAATAGCTTCCACCCAGAAGCCTTGAGAAATATCCTTTTCTTTCATCATTGATCTGGCCATCTGTTGGACTATTCTATTTTGTCTTTCTACCACTCCATTTTGCTGAGGAGTTCCTGCAATTGTATATTCTTTCCTAATGCCATGCTCATCACAGAATTCTTTGAACTGTCTTGAATTGAACTCTCCTCCTCTGTCAGATTTGATAGCTTTAATCTTTCTTCCAGTTTGATTTTCAGTCAGGGCTTTAAATATCTTGAATTTAGCAAATGCTTTAGACTTCTCTTTAAGAAAGGCAACCCATGTCAGTCTGGAATAGTCATCAATCACGAGCATGAAATAGTTCTCCTTTCATGTACCTTCTTTCCTTGATGGGCCACACAGATCCAGATGGACAAGTTGAAGAGGCTTATTTGTGGAAGGAACACTCTTTGACTTAAACTGTGTTCTGGTTAACTTCCCCGTCTGACAAGGTTTACACATTTCATCACGTGGTTTGGATATTTCTGGAAAGTCCCTTACTGCTGCTCTGTTTTTGAGTTTTATTAAATGATCAAAATGTAGATGTCCCAGTCTTTTGTGCCATAGCCAGCTTTCATCATATTTGCTGAGATAACATTCTTCATTTTCTTCTTTTAAAATGTAAACATTATTCTCATTTCTTATTCCTTTGGCAACCAGTTTTCTTGAGAAAGCATTTTTAATTTTACAATATTTAGTAGTGAACAAGATTTCACACCCTTTGTCACACATTTGACTCACACTGAGAAGGTTGTGCTTCAACCCATCTACAAATAACACATCTTGAGCCTTTCCTTTACCATTGCTAAGACTAACCATTCCCTTGCCTCTGATCTTTCCTGGTGCATTGTTTCCAAATGTTACTTTCCCATATTTCTGCTCTGATATAGAAATAAACTTCTCTTTATCTCCTGACATATGTTTTGAACATCCACTATCAATGTACCAAGGATTCTTCTGTTTCTGAACTGAGAGCACGAGATTACAATGAGAACTCTCTTTCTTCCTCCATACATTTCGTTCAGCTGTATATTTCATTTTTGGGTCTGTTTTGTTCTCTTTCAAGTTACATTCTGTAGCTTTATGCCCAAAGTTGTGACATATGTAACATTTTGTTTCGTTGTATACAAGATCAAATGGATTAGAATTTCTGTTTTGCGTTCCTCTTTTAACAGCTGATTGAGATACATGACCCATATGATTATAAACTGATTGATGCATCACTTGTTTGTTATTTGACATCCTTCTATGAATGTTTCTAAAATTGTAAAAACAATTGGCAGCTCTGTGTCCAAAGTTAGAACAACAGAAACAATAACCATTGAAGAAATTAGCATTCCTAACTCTTGGTGGATTTCTAGAAAAGTAATGTATTGAGTTATGATGCTCATAATTATAATTCTGATCTGCATACTTGATTCTATTATATGGTTTGTTTTCATGAACTCTTGACTGTACCGATTTGCTATTTAGATCGGTATTCTCTTGTTTTTTATCACTCTTTGATCGATTTTCATTATTGTTTTTACACGCTTCAGCATTTATTATTTTGGGGATTTCAGCCTGCTTGCTGTTTTGAAAATTAATCAAGTTTGATGATTCTTTGCTTTCTGAATCACTGCTACTTGCACCTTGATCATAGCCTAGACCAAACTTAATCTGGGGTGACCTTTGTCTATTTAGAATGTTATTTAGCTCTTCTGAAGCTTTGATACTAGAGATATTCTGATGATATAAGGCTTGAAATTTTTCTAAATCCTTATTAACAATTACTACTTCTTTCTCTAGATGTTCACATCTGGTGTTGCTTTCAGCTAGCTGTTGTTTTAGAGCCTCTTCAATTTTCTTTGCCTCTTCCAGCTCAAGCTTTATTAGAGAGATGTCTTTTCCATTGGTTTCATACTGGATTATTAGCTGTTTCTGTTTTCTTTTCTTTATTCTTAGTCTATCAATCTCCTCTAGAGCACTCATCAGCTCTCCATCCATGTCCACAATGACATCTTCATCATTCATCTCTGTACAGCTCATCTCTAGATCCTCTATAGCCATAAGCATGAAATCATTCTCTTTGTCTTCATGGGAGGACTCACTTTTTGAAGTTTCTGTGGATTCATCACCATTCACACATAAACTTTTCTTCTTGTACTTGTTTTCTTTACTATACCTCTTCTTTAGAAATTTCTCTTCATCTGCAGAACCCTGCTCTTTCCTCATATGAGGGCATTTAGCAGCAAAGTGTCCTGTTTTACCATAGTTAAAACATTTGAAAGGCAGTTTGCCTTTGTATTTCCCTGACCCCGTTTTCAGTCTTCTCAGAAATTTTGCTTCTATTTCATCCACATCTGCCTCTATACTCTTTTCAGATTTAAAAGAGGCTTCTCTGGATGTGTTTTGGTCTTTACTAATCCTCATTTCATAGGCTGTCAAAATTCCTAGTAATTGGACAAGAGATAACTTTTTAAGGTCACTCATTTCTTCTATAGCTGAGACTTTAGGGTTGAATCTGTCAGGCAGAGATCTCAGGATTTTATGAACAAGGAAGGTATCATCATCACTTATTTTTTCACCAAGAGCTCTCATAGCATTTACTAACTCATCAACTCTCAGGAAAAATTTACTAATACTTTCGTCTTCATTCATTTTCAGTTGTTCAAATATTAGCCTATGAGTCTGCAATTTGGCATCTTTAACTTTCTCATTTCCTTCATAGCTGCTAATAAGTTTATCCCACATTTCTTTGGCAGAATTAAGATGCATAACTTTTACAAATTCAGTTTCAGCAAGACCACTCAGAATAGCATTCATTGCTTTTGCATTGAAAGTAAACTCTAGCTTATCATCTTTGGATGCTAGCAAAACATGTTTTGCATACCCAGTTTCTACTACTTCCCAAACATCAGCACCTAGGGACATTAAGTATGTTCTCATCCTAACCTTTCAGAAAGCAAAATTTTTACCATCAAATATGGGTGCTTTGTTTATTGATCCATCTTGACTAGCCATTTTAACTCTTCAGGATCTACCTTAACCAAAAGGAACGCTGCTCTAATACCAATTGTTACAGATATAAACTAACTGAGAGGGGGGGTGAATCAGTTAGTTAAGATTTTTCAGCAAAATACTTCTTTTAATTTAGACTCAATAAACTTTATGGCAGTCAATATTTGCTATGAATTCAGAGTTATAAACATAAGAGCACATAACATAAAGAACAACATTCAATCACAACATTTAATCACATTTATGATACACAGATATTTCACGAGGAAACCCATAAGGGAAAAACCTCTTCTTCTTATGATGTCAAAGGCTTCAATGGCTATACATCATTTCTTATTTGAGCACTGACTCAAGGAGGATGCAACCTCTGAATGCAAGCACCAACTTGCTGAGAGCACCAACTCTCACTGTAACCCAGCACCAACTGGGTGAAGACACCAATCTTCAATTTCTACAAGCACCCACTTGCAGACAGAGACATAAAGTCTCCCCTAGAACCTCCCCGCCTCCCTTATTTGCTAGACTTTCCAATAGAATCAAAATTCAATAATACAGATATGTCTCTTCTTACCAAACCACTCTGCTCTATTCAACATCGGCTCTCTGCTCCTCTGTTCTGTTCAGTTGTTCAGCACATTCTTCAGTTCCTCTGCTTTGCTTCTCTGCTCATTCAGTATCAGTTTTCCGCCCACACTCTCAACTGTTTCTGCTCAAAATATATATATCATCTTCTAAGTTCATTTCTCTCTCAGGTTCATCGAAACAACATTCTCAAACCGTTACAGAACCGGTTTAGCTTCAGCATCCTCAAACCGTTACAGAAATGGTTCAGCTTCAGCATCCTCAAACCATTACAGAAATGGTTCAGCTTCAAACTCTTCAAATCATCATTACCAGCAGTTACTAAACGGTTCGCATTTCAGGTTCATCATAACTTTTAATTCGCATGCTCGAATACTCTTCGAATCCTCAACTGTATCGGGCTCTTCGTATTCCTCTTCAAAGGTTACACTGAAGCAGCGGATGGACATTCATTTTGGTTTCAATACTTTTCTCTGTTACAGTTTGTTTCACATCGGATGACTTTTGTTTTTGTTTTTTTCACATCGGAGCTTTTTATCATTTCTTTTTCGCCGTTGCGGAAGGAAAACTGCTTCCTCTTCCGATCGGTGCTTTGGCCGTCCATCGTTGCGGGAAGCCTTTTCCTTCCGGCCGTTTAGCACTTGCCATAGCGGAAGGTCGCGCCCTTTGTGCTTCCACCGTTGCGGCTGCCGAAAGCATCAACTTGTTCGAAGCTTAAAGAGCTCCGACTGCTGATGTGTGTTAACCTTTCCGTTGTGTGTCCGAAGCCTGTTCTCTTCCACCGTTGCTGCTGGGGAAGCCTTTTCCCTTCCGATGTCAAAGTCCTCTGATCTCCGATTAAGCTTTTCCCGCCCGCATCGCTTGTCTCTAAGCTTTTTGCTTCCGCCATTGCAGCTCCCAAAGTGGTTAGGCCTCTGAAGTGCAAAGCGATCCGATCTCCGATGTGCTTTGCATGGCTGAATCCTTTTCTTCTTCCACTGTTGCGGCTAGGAAATCCGTTTGTCTTCCGATGTTAATTTCCAATTGTCGATCGAGGGTTTTCCCGCCCACGTTTTGCCTGACTTTGGTGTGTTTCCTTTCCGCCATTGCGACTGGTAAAGCCATTTGGCTTCTGATGTAAATCTCTTCCAACTTTCGATTAAGAGATTTCTCCATTGATACCTGCATGCCTGCCTCTTTTTTAGTAGATTGCCACATCCATTTGACATCAGTTCCCCTTCTCTTTATAGCAGATTGCCATCAATGACAATACTTTAAGACTGAGCACTAGCTACCATCTACTAGTACTGAACACACCACTCTGAATGATATTCCAACAAAATTTAATTCTGATATAATAAAAACCATACAAAGTATTCAAGTAGACTTGCAAAGTTTTAGAGATGATAATTTGAATAAAAGAAAGGAATAGCAAGAAATTAATGAAGCATTGCTGCGAAACATGACGGGAGGAATCTCGCAGGGAAAACCCACTCATTCCACAAACAGGTTCAAGAAGGAACCTTATCATAAACGAGCCAGCAGCCCTGAGAGAAGAAGGAAAAGAGGAACATATCCCTGAACCTCCAGAAGGAGATTATCATAGTCCTTCTAGTGATGACTCTCTTTCTCCATGCAGAAAGAAACAAAGAAATGATGGAAATATCCAGGGGGAGTTCAGTAAAATAAGAGCCCCAACCTATGAAGGAGAGATGAACTTGGGGGAAAAAGATGAATAGTAGTTGTTGGGTATGAGCAAATCTTTCCGAGTTCATAACTACTCTAGCGAAATGAAGGCTCAGTTTTCCTTCTATAATTTAAAAGGAAAAGCTGTGAGATGGTGGAGAGACTTGAAGCATACCAAGAAAGATGAGGTAAGAGAAATACGTTGGAGTAATTTCTGCAATATTTTTCAAGGAAAATATATGTCAGAAAGATTCTTCAACAAAAAGGTGAAAGAGTTTCATGAGTTACGTATGGGATCCATGACTATGGATTCTTTTATTAGCGTATTTTTAGATTTGTTACATTATGTGCCATACATTAAGGACGAGAAGGTAAAAATCCAACAGTTTTTAGGATTTCTTCCTCCCAACTTTCAGGAAATGATTGAGTTTGACATGCCTAAAACCTTGGACACCACATTGTACAAAGCTAGGCTTTGCTATGAGCATGGGAAGCTAAGGAAAGAGAACCTAAATAGAAATAGAGATAGGTCTAAGAACTTCTCTGACAACCGCAAACTAGGTTTTAAACCACCACTGTACAGAACAATGGTTTTCCAACCAACAAGAACTTCAACAAATCAGGTACAAAGCCATATGTACCATCTCCAAATGCTAAGAAACCAACAACAACTGGGGGAGCCACTGTTTCTCCACTGCAGATTAAATGCTAGAAAAGACAAGGGCCTCATTATTCCCGAGATTGTAAGAACAAGATCAATGGGGTCTTGCACAACTTACAAGAAGAACCAACGGTAGAGGACATAGCTGGAACACCGTAGATTTATGCATCCTTGGATGGCCGACAAGCAGACCATCAGGATACCATGGTGGAGATAGAAGGTAATATCTTGAACACCTCTATTTCAATACTAATTGACCTCGGTGCTTGTCGGAGCTATGTATCACCTAAAATTGTTGTTGTATGTAAACTAGGAAAAGTTAAACATGATAAACCTTGGCTGGTACAATTAGCCACAAGTATGAAATGAAGAGTTTCGGAAATAGTTAAAGATTGTGAGGTAAACCTAAACGGTTTTCCTACGAAAGTAAACCTAAACATCCTACCCTTAGGATCGTATGATATACTTATCGACATGGACTGGTTGGAACAACACCATGTCATGCTTGATTGCTTACACAAGTCAATCTTATGTACAGATAGCCAAGGAAGTCAAGTGAAGATTCAAGGCGTATCAATGAAAGTTTCTATAAGGCATATATCTGCTTTACAAGCAAAGAAGTTATTTAGGAAAGGCTACAAGTTGTTTGCAGTAAATATCCAAGACATAGAGGCTCAGAGAGAACAACACATAGAGGAATTTTCCATTCTTGTATATTTCAAGGACGTATTCCCTAAGGAAATCCTAGGATTACCTTCGAAACGAGACCTAGAATTTTCCATAGAATTGACACTAAGATCAATTCTGGCTTCCAAATCCCCTTACCGCATGAGTGAGCTAGAGTTGGTGGAACTAAAAATACAGTTGCAGGAGTGGATTGAAAAAGGATATATCCAACCAAGTGTGTCCCCTTGGGGAGCACCGATACTTTTCGTAAAGAAGAATGATGGTATGATGCAAGTGTGCATCGATTACCATCAGCCTAACAAGATGACTATAAATAACCGATACCCACTCCCTAGGATCGATGACTTGTTCGATCAAATAGGAGGAGCCAATATATTTTCAAAGATCGACCTGTTATCCAGGTACCATCAGGTACGGATTCACGACAAAGATATTCACAAAATTTCCTTTCATACGGTCACTATGCGTTTGTAGTAATGTCATTCGGGTTGACCAATACACCCACGAACTTTATGTCTATGATGAACAGTATATTCAGTAAATATTTGCATAATTTTTTTTGGTCTTTATAGACAACATGCTAGTTTACTCTAAGAGTAAAGAGGAACACGAGGAACACCTTCGCATAGTACTATAAGTGTTATGAGAACACCATCTTTACGCCAAGTTTAGTAAATGTGATTTTTACAAACCACAGATACAGTACTTGGGTCACCTCATCTCCGAGACATGGATAGCTGTGGACCCAAAAAATATTAGATCCATAGAAGATTGGCTTACCCCTACTAGTGTCACTGACATTAGGTCCTTTATGGGATTATCCATATATTATCGAAAGTTCATTGGGAACTTCTCGAGAATAGCTTGTCCCATAACCGCTTTTCAAAATAAGGCAAATAAGTTCTTATGGATGACCAAGTGTGAGGAAAGTTTTCAAAAGCTTAAGCATATTTTGACGACCATACTGATACTATGAATTATGGATCCTGATGGGGATTTCATTGTTTGCACGGATGCAAGCAAGGAAGGACTCAAAGGAGTCCTCTTGCAGAACAATTATGCAATTTGTTATGAATCGCAAAAGTTAAAAGAACATGGGCAGAACTACCCCACACACAATCTTGAGTTAGCAGCCATCATCCATGCCTTGAAGATGTGGAGACACTACTCATGGTAAGGAAATTCCTTCTAAAGACAGACAATATGAGTCTGAAGTATTTATTCAAGCAACTAGATATGAACGCCAGGCAACACAAATGGTTGGCTTTCCTTAGCAAGTACGATTTCGAGCTAAAGCATATTAAGGGCAAAGAGAAGATCAATGTTGATGCTTTGAGCCAATGAACTCATATGATATATGAGGTCACTTCAAGTCAAACCGAATTGGATTTACACAGGAGGATTAAAACAACCAACAAAGTTGACCCTTTCTATGTAGAAATCCTCAAGAAGGTCCAAGAGGATAGGTTGTTTCAACAACAAAAAGAGTACAAGGAAGAGAAAATAGGACTGCTATGGTCCAAGGAGAGATTGTACGTTCCAGAAGGAGGGGAAATTCAGTCCAGCATCCTCATGGAATTTCATCGAACACCATACTCGGGGCATCTGGGATATTAAAAGATGATACCCGATGTTAAGAGACACTTTTTCTCGCCTAAGTTAAAGGTCAACATTGCGTTGTTTATCGTGAAATTTCACGAATGTTAGTTGGTCAAAGTTGAGCATCAGCATCCTTTGGGATTGTTGCAGTCATTACCCATTCCAGAATGGAAATGGGAGGTCATTAGTATGGATTTTATCACCGTTATGCCTAAGAGTAAGAAACAAAATGATTCTATCTTTGTGGTAGTTGACAAATTGTCAAAAGCAGCACACTTTATTCCAGTGAAGTCGACCTACAAGGCAGTACAGATTACCAATAACTTCTGGAAGGAGATATTTAGATTGCACGGGATAGCCAAGGTAATCATCTCGGATCAAGATACTAAGTTTACCGAGAACTTTTGGAGGTATTTATTCTCCGGATTAGAGACGTAGTTGAACTTTAGTAGTGCTTATCACCCGCAGACAGGTGGGTAGACAGAAAGGGTAAACCAGATTGTTGAGGACATGCTTAGGATGTATTCCATGAACAACCCCACCAAGTGGGAAGATTACCGACATCTTGCATAATTTGCGTATAACAATGGCTACCATATTTTCGCCAAGATGAGTCCCTTTGAGGTACTCTATGGAAGGAAATGTAGAACACCATTTACTTGGGATAGCCCAGTGGATCAGCTCATGTTAGGGCCTGACTTGTTAAAGTACTTGAAAAAATTGGTTACAAAGGTCTAGGTGAACCTTAAAGAAGCACAAGACCACCAGAAAAGCTATGTGGATAAGAAAAGAAAAGATAAAGACTATCAAATAGGCGATCATGTCTACTTGAAAGTAAAAGCAAAACGAAGCTCATTGAGCTTGGGTAGGTGTGGTAAGTTATCACCTAGATTTTGTGGACCCTTTGAGATAGTGGCCAAGAGAGGGCCAGTGGCATATGAAATAGCGTTGCCCGCTCACATAAGATTTCACAATGTTTTCCGTGCATCTTTATTAAAGAAATATGTTTATGATACTAAACATGTGATTGATTGGTCCATATTACAGGTGGAACCTGAAGGGGAGTTTTCCCATGAACCTCTTCATATATTGGACAAGAGGGAGGTGCAGCTCAAGTCCACCATAGTCCAGTTGAAAGTGCAATGGAATCACTTCAAATCCAATGATGCTACTTGGGAGAATGGATTCAGCATGAGAAAGGCTTACCCTGCCTTGTTTCATGATTTCATTCTAAATCCCTAGAAAACCAAGGACGATGTCATTCTAAGCGGGGAGGGATGTAATATCCTGAATTTTGGACCTAACACTTATGGGCATGAGCCCCATTGAGTATGATGTTACCTTGATGTTTTATTTTGATATACTGGGTCAAAGACCCCATTGCATATGAACATGATGATTTGTTTGATATATTGGGCTTAAGCCAATTGTGTGTGTGTGTTTTCTTGTGTTGGGCATGGACCCTGAAGCACCTGATTGATGAGATGTTTCGTGTTGAGAGAGAAGCTCTAGAGCACATGAGTTTTGAGACATTTGTGTCAAGCATGAAGCTCTGGAACACCTGAAAAGATAAATTGGAAGTGCTGGGCATAAGCCCTGGAGCCTTCCATGTTGATGTTGAGCTTAATCTCTGGAAAATCACATCCATGGCCATTGTATCCCTAGGTGTATCTTACAAGTACATCCTAGAATTATTGTTGAGTGAGGAGCTCTGGAATTGCACTAAGTTTGTAACTCCCTATTTTTAGCATTGAGTATGGGCTCTAGATAAGCGCTAGGAGTTACTGAAAAAAATTAATTATGTCAAGTGAAAATGACTCAAGAAAAATACTGATCTCATTTGACTTATTTATAAGTCATTAAATGAAATTTTGAATGTCTGTATCTCATCAAGTACTGAAGAACTACCATGTTATACGAGGGAATCCAACATGTAAGGATGTTTAGAGTTTCCTATCCTAGTAGACCTAACCACCTACCTGATGACCTTAATGAAGAAAGTGTCATAAGTTTAGGGATCATAATATATGATCATCCAAAGACAAATGTTAACAAATAATATAGTATTATATATTTTATACATGATATGTATAAAGAGTAAGCATAGTAATAATATTAATAGTGTAAGAAAGAAGAAAAATCTCCATCTATTATTATTATTATTATTACTAAAATAAAATTAAATATTATAATACCTACAAAAGTCCAATTAGGTACTAGTTAAAAGTTCCTAAGTTAAAATCTTAAAAGTACCTAAATTAAAAAAAAATGGTCAAATCAAGAAATCAAATGATTCTTGATTTAACTACCCTTTTGACTAAAAAGTTTATTTATAAAGTCCCAAGCCAAAGAGAGGCTTGGGGATCTCTTCCATCTTTTTTGGAATCATTATTCTGCCCGATTTTTCTCAAGAGAGTTCTTGGAGAACATTTTCCTAAGAGAAAAAAGGAAAACTAATTCAGACCTGATATCCCAGTTATGGAAGCCTTACCTTAGGAGCTCTAAGCTACTTGCATGTTAGAACCAGCTCGAGGGGATATAGATTAAAACCAAGAACGGTTCCTGGTCATGGTTGGGTGGAACGTGGTAGTTCCCAAGTGATTCGGTCATCTATACAGAGGTCATATCTTCCTGTAAATTGTTAATGTTGGGTAATTGAGTGTGAAAGTTTCAGCCATTGAAATAGCTTCACCTTTCAGGTATGAGCTACCAGACTTCCTATTTAATTATCTAGTATAATTTCTGGTTAGAATATGGAAGTGTTTATTTTATTTCCTAACCCTATGTTTACAATTGTTTTCTTGTCAAAATATTTAAGGGTTTATATTTTCTATACAAACCATATGTCTGTAAATTAATTCTTGTTTAAGAAATATTTAGGATTTATTTCTGCTATACTTGGTTCTACATTTATTTACAGCTTAAACTTTTTTTTTCTAAAACCTAGAAATTACTCTAGGAGTTCCTATATTTTTATTTACCTATGAATTCTACTGGCAGATTTCATTTTGCCACCAGAACTATAATTAGGAATAAAAGACTAGTTCAGGTAAAGTTATAAACAAACCCTAAATATAAAACATAGTTAGCTAAAGTATAGTAAATAGATTTGTATTCTAATTAAGCAATATTATATACACATTATTCTATGCTGCATATAATCATAAATTCAAAGTATTGAAGCTAAATTAAAAACCATAGAAGACCTCTCAAGGTCTGTATATATTTCTATCAAGAACCAAGCTTAAACAATATATTTTTCCATTAATCAAATAATTTCATAAATCGAATCTATAGTCCAAAATCGAGACCATCTAATGGTCCATGATTTATGCTTTACCAATACTCCCCATTAGATCAAACTATACATTATTATACCAACTACATCCACAAAAGATTATCCAGTAAAGAAACTATCAACATAATAAATCCATTGCATATATATAATAAATCAAACCCTTTAAATACTTACAAACTGTATTATAAGAATTGCATGCCTTAACGAAAGCCCCAATGCATTAAATCAATCATAATGCTATGTACAACAATCATTTAAAACATAAATATAAATATACATAGGTCGCAGGATCGATTCATGTAGGCGTTAAGCCCAAATCGAATCCTTACAATTATAAAACCCTACAACCATAACAACCTAGGATCAAATCTTGTAAGTTCTGTTTACTTACAAGTCACCGTGACGAATCCTACAAGATTCGTTATTTAGTTTGCTACCTTGCACCGTAGCATTCCACTATCTAGACACGATATATATATATATACACACACAGGATTTAATGTAAATACATCAAATCATTACACAAAGGTTAGAGCCGATTTAAAATACACACTATAACTATGTCCCTCGGCCTTATACATATCCAAACATTTAAATAATTAAATACCAAAAGCAACAACCTTGTCAACGCTATGCGGATAGCCACGACATCCATTGGAGGGTTCCATCCAAAGCTACGACCCTTTGCTTACAACTCAAAATAGTAATATAAAACCCATTAAAACATGTCAATGATATACCAACAACGACGACTACCAAATGAAGGGTTACACCCACAGTCAGCTCTTATATTCTAAATATACATCTTAATCATAAAACATTAAGTCTCTATCTAATACACTGTCGCATCTCCAATGGCGGGAACGCCAATGCCACATACGACATGGCCCCCTAAAGACAACAACGTTGTCAACGTTTATCCATGCAATAATTCAAAGAATGATTTAGATTACACACAGTCCTTTAATAATAAGTATAGACTATGAAATCAACATAGTATGCCAACACTGTTTATATTTATAAAACCAATCATTATCAAAACCTTCAAAGTTTCGCATAGTCATTTAAACTCGGCCATGCACCATTGCAAGCAATGGTGCAGCCGCCACCTCAATAACATAAACTCTTTTACAAATACGCAAAGCCTATCGAGAGATACCATTCATGTTTTCCACATAGAGTTCCCATTAACAAATATGAATACATTAAAGTTCTGGCCGAAGGCACTAAACCCCAATAGGGAAAAACGCCAAGTCCTAACGCATCCATGATTCTTACCCATTAAAATTACAGACATACCCTTCCCAAAACGCAGCCATTAGAAACTAGATCTAAGCATTCAAACCCACAATGAGTAATAACTCAATCACAACAACTAAGAAAATGACGGAACAAGTTAAACACTTGTTACAACAGGCTTAACCGAATGGGTATGCTTTTTCCTCAGAGCTAACCATGACCCACGAATTTCATCACACCCTACAACCTGCAACACAGAGTAGAGGCCACGATGAGAAGTACACTTAGAAACGAAACTGAACAAACAACACCGATGCTAAAACCAGTAATGGTTACATACCTGTCAATACAACCAAACCGTTGAAATTCCACACCAACACACAGCACAGAGGCATAGCTCACGCAACTATGTTGTGAATGGCCAAACCAACGCAACGAGCCAAGCCCTAATATTGGATGCCACTTTTCCCCATGCACGTTTATGTCTCCACCCTGGCCTTCAATAACGTACTCCAAACCCATAATCGTATAGTTCATGCCACCATATAAACATTTCTCCAAAACCATGTGTTTTACATAAAGCCCAATGGTGCATCGAATTACATAGGGTTTAAGCTAGAATCCCATGGCATTTGAAATATTCCATGGAGTACTATAAGCCAAGGTTCTACTGTCTTTTACCAACAATTAAAACCATATATTAAATCTATGTTAGAGTGTGAACAAAGTCATAAGTATCTAAACCATAATAAGTCTATGTCACATAAATAATAAGTGTAGTAGTGACCAAGTCACTATCATAAAGTCCGTAATAATAATAATAATAATAACTCATGCAACATAGGCCAATAACCCATCCATATTAGTATACTTATCATCTAAACAACCATCATATAGTCACTAAAATAGATCTGTAAAGCTGAGTGCTAATGACGAAACATATAGCATGGCTTGTTCAGCTTTTGTGAGTAGTTTCAGTCACCAAGTGCACCTGCACGCAAAGTGGAAAGAAATGCATTAGTTCATAAGAACTAAGTAAGCCCGATGTAACAAATAGAAAACAGCTACCTCTCAGGGGGTTACAAGGAAAACTAGTCCCTCCACTCCACCCCATTTTCCAATAACAAATTTAAGTCAGAATTGTGTATACGACAGTAATCAAATGTTATAACCAATTAAGTACGTAATCAAATACCTAACACACACATCAATGAGTAACCATAGATCCAAATAGTAAACAACATCACAACAACATAAGTAATACATTAATAATCACATCTGGAAATATGAAAACAGGACGTAAGAACAACTTATGATATTACAGCATTGTAAACAAAGTACGATACATTCTGCAGAGTTAAATAATGTCCATCTTAGGTAGTAAATGACTAGCCTATAAAAAAAAATATTATTTTCAAATTTTGGGAACATTACATTTCCCCACCCTACAAGCTAGCCACTTATCATGATCAGGGAAAGTCTCTATCAATTCACTCCAAATGTTTGATACTCAATGACGTTTTATGTTGTATTTTCTGATCAACTAAAGGTATGTATGATTTTTCAAGTATTTTCTTGATAAAATCTCACTCTAAAGAGCATTACTAGTCTAAACCTACCAAAGGCTTTGTACTGCCCCATATTTGACCACATAGTAGTTACACCGCTAATATGAATCAACCTAACATTTTCATTTGCTTATTATCTATTGGACTCAATCAAATTGATTAAAATTATTGTTATATGGACATGTGGAGTCTCTAGATGTGTGGATAGTAAAGAGAAGTTAT
The DNA here is from genome assembly GCA_001517045.1 of Pseudotsuga menziesii. Taxonomy (NCBI): domain Eukaryota; kingdom Viridiplantae; phylum Streptophyta; class Pinopsida; order Pinales; family Pinaceae; genus Pseudotsuga; species Pseudotsuga menziesii. The sequence goes on from LPNX011151473.1 coordinate 190,969, forward strand.
CACTTTACATTATTAATGGTGAGGAATATGTTATTTCAGTTGATAGTGCAAATGGAAGGTGAGATGTCAATATGTGGATGTTTTTTTAGTTGTACTTATCATATAGATCAAGCACAATATAAATTTCAAGGGAATTTACATGATTATTTTGTTGTCATTTTGGTAATAAAGATTATCATCTAAAAGGGTTGGAAATGTTTATGCATGAGTTTATGTTAATGATGAACTAACCCACATGATGATTGACTATGAGATAGTCAGATTCCTACAATGCCAAGGGGCATGAGATGTCTTGGACATCAAGACGATAATAATGTTATATCAAGTTTCATGTTATTTAATCGTGAATTTCAATATTTCTATGACTTGTGGGTGAGTGTGAGTTCTGATAGGAACTGGGAGTTGCCCAAAGTGGTTGTTCAATGATGATACCCCTTAGAACAATGATGACAAAGTAGAGTTGATGTAGGATGTTGACCCTAGTACTATCAGGGGGTGGAGGAATTTCCCACTATTTATCCCTCAAACCCAGAGTCGTTGGAGGGTTGTGTTGAGCACACTCCCTTAGATGTGTGATGAGGACTAGTGGGTGATGTAGGGTGTTGACCCTAGTAGTGTTAGGGGGGGTGGAGTCATTTCCAACTGTTTATCCCTTGAAACTTAGAGTCATGGGAGGGTTGTGTATATTACAAAAATATGAATGCTCAATTGGATTTATGCTTGTGACTAATGCTTGGATATTGACTCTTTCTGACATAAAAATAATAATGTACTAGAGATTCAAAACTTATAAATAATTTATAGTTACTCATTAATCAATGAAAGACCACTTGGTGAACAAGTTCCATGTGGTTATATCCCTTTTTATCTATTAAAGTAACATGGTTAGATTAATTTTTCAACTTAATAGACAACTTCCCTTTTGCATCAATAAAATTCTGCAATTTACTCTCTTTTTTGGCACTATCATGGTTGATCTAAAATTTTAATCGTATGTTGTCCTTCATTTCCAAAGTTACCAAAATTGACTGGACTTGGAACTCATTTTATCTCTATAATCAAACTTAAATTATGGCTAAGAAAAAACCTATTAGTCAACCCAATGACATAAGATATAGAAAATAAAAAAAATATAGATTTTTGCAATATTTCTTTTACATTTAATTTAGATTAGATGTGAAATATTACATTGAATAGATTGGAAAAATAACACACCCATGTAATCATTTATGACAACTACAATGGATAATGAAATGAAAATTTATGAAATAAAATGAAACGATTCAAATATTAAATGTCAAGAGTCAATTCAATACTCAAAAGTCAAATCTAAAATCATATAATAAAATATGATAATATGTAATAAATATAACAACATAGCAGAGATCACCAACAAAAGGCCCTCTTTCCCCTTCCCCTGTCTTAGTATTTACATTCAATCACATTTTGTCATCTCTATTTCTTTGGTGCCTCATGGTACTTTATTCATGAAAATTATGAAAAGCATGTATGAAAATGACTTACATGCTTGAAAATGACTGTTTCAAACTTGAAAACTACTTGTTATAATTCTAACATTTTACCATTATTTATTGCAGAAAATCAATCCTTAGTTATGGAAAAAATAACCATTTTGTACCTAGATATGAAAGTTTACCCCTTCATGCTTCCTTGAAATTCTTGTGCTTTTATAAGTTTATTTTGTTTCTATGTTTATATTTCCTTGTATAGATATATATTTCCGTACAGACTTGCACATTTTGCTTTGCATGCCTCCTTTTTTATATTGTAGACTTATTTTTTTAACTTTATAGACTTGATTTAATTTCATAAATTGATTTATAAGAGACCAAATTTGGATCTTGGTGGATTTATTGAAAGTTGGGATTACAAGGATTCTATTAAAATAAGCTTCTAGGCCAAACAAACTTCAAGTTTAAGCATATGGGGTGTCCAAAAAGCATATTGTAGGAGGAAATGATGAATCTACCTAAAAGAACTCTTGATTGACTATACACACAATTAATGATAGTTATGGATCCACATAGTCATTATATGGCCAACTATTAATAAAGAACAATGAACTTAATGATGATTGTGATAGCATGTCAATCTTTTTTAGAGTAAGATCGTTGATAAAATAGGAATCCATCAACAAATGCATATCATATTGCCATGGTATCCATTGTAATAAATAGAAATACTCCATGGGTAATGTCTCTTATGACTCCATTTTTATAATCCTCTCTGCCAAATGACACATTATATTTGTTGATTAATCATAAAATCACGTCCCTTTTGAAACCACAACTATAATATTATGGACGTTTAAGACACTAAATTTAACTTCTGAAGCATTTCTATTCTCTACCATATTATTAGTGCGTCAACTATCAATAATAATTATAAATATACAACACTTATATCCAATGATGCATTTCATTTTGAAAATGATCTTCCCCAACCAATCCTTCTTCCTTTTGTCTCTACAGCTACCTTGTAGATGTAGTCATGCCTTTTCCATTATCATATATTTTCCTTGCTCCATTTGTATAGTGGAAAATCCCTCCTCTAAAGTTACAATATTAAATTATTGTAAATAATGACAAGTGTTACCTAAAATTCTGTAAGGCTTAGTCTGCCCATTAGTAAAGTTGTCCTTTTTTAACCATCATTTTCTTTACAATTGACAATATTATCCTTTTATAATATCCATCTCTTCAAGTGGTGAAATTAGGAATAATTATTTTCTTTGGATTGATTGTTAATATCCCTTGGAGCGATTTGTTTTGTACCATTGTGTTGTTAAATATTTCCATGAGATATGGTAAGTGTAGGATATGTATACGATATGGTAAGTGTCGGATTGTAATAAGAACAAATTCAGAAAGAGCATATTAAGTTATCTGGTTGGATTTCCTAATTTTTGACAAAACCAAATTTATTAAAATTCAATTACTTCATATTCTTGTATCAAACCTTCATTTATATCCATGATTTCTTGAGCAAAGAAAAGCTTGCTGGTTGAAGTGGAAATCCATCTTTGACACCTAGAAAAAATATATCACTTTAGTATTCATCTTAAAATCATAAAAACAAGGAGAAGATCAATAATGTTATTCGAATTTCATACTTCTTATGCTAGTTAATTTGTTTATATCTTTTAATAAAATTGTCATTTAGTTCCATTTTTACACTTTCTTTTGTAGTCATATTAGTGCACACACTTGTATTAATTGCAAATGTATTATACTTTGTTTTACTTTTGTATGAGTTAATTATATTAGAAATATAATTGACGTATGCATTGTGGTACGAAATTAATACTAACATCTATTATTATTGTTATTTTTCAAATCATAGCAGTCGATGACCCCATACATGATGATCCAGACTATGTTCATCCTGCTTCAAATATAAGAGAAGAAGAAGGTGATAATGATGATGATGATGATGATGGTGACGATAGTTCTCAGGTCAAGCAAGATGTCTATTTTGATGATCATGATGAGGATCATGACCATGATCTTGATGATGATGTTGGTGCTAGCTAGCTACTTATGCTATTCATGAGTATGCTACATTCTAGAGTATATTTATATGTATTGTTGTTAATATATAACTATCATATCTTTATCATTTTGGATTTTATATTTACATATGGAGATATACTTGACTTATTAGTTTACTATAATTGTATACCTGAAAAGTTTTGATATGTTGATCATACATTTGAATTTTTGTTTATTTGATTAAAGATGATGATGATATTATTAATATTGTCTTGTTACTTTATATATATTGGAAATTGTCAATCTTTTTTCACGGAAAATTACTATATGATGATATTACTACTTTTGGATGGATTTTGTGAATTTTTCTTACTCTTAAATTTATTCACAAATGTTATGCTATAAATTTGAATTATTAATGATACTTGAAACATTGATATATTTCAATATTTATTTGAAATTAATAAAATGGATGCAAAATCAATAAAAGATGATATATTTCACTATTAATAATTGACATTGATATTCTTAATTAATGATGCACACAAAATGGGATGCAAAACAAAATTCAAAATGGATTCCAAATTAGACAACAAATGTGACACAAAAGTGGGTGGAAGATTAGACATAATGCTAGATGCAAAACAGGATGCAAAAGTGTATGCTAAAAGGGACTCAATACTAGACACAAATATGGGTGCAAATCTTGGCACCAAACTAGATGTAATACTAGGCCCAAAACCAAACACAACAAATGATGGAATAGTAGACACAAAATTGGACTCCTAACTAGGCACTAAATTGGTCACAACATTGGATGCAACACTAGGCGCAAAATTGGATGCAACACTAGGTGTAAAACTAGGTGTAGCACTGGGTGCAAAACTGAACGTAACACTGGATGCTAACCTGGATTTTAAAAAAGACAAAAAATTGGATCCAATATGGGTCATGACACTAGAAGTAAAATTAGATGAAACACTAGACATCAAAATAAATGCAACATTAGATACAAAATTGGACCTAAAACTAGGCGCAAATATGGATGTAAAGTAGGATGCAACATTGGGTGCAAACCTGAACACAAAAGAAGACATAAAATGGGATGTAAAGCTAGATGCAAGATGGGAGACAAGACTAGATGTAAAACTAGACATAGAAGTAGATGGAAAACTAATCCCAAAATTGGATGTAAAACTAGATGCAAAATTAGACACATAATTGGATGTAAAACAAGGGTGCAAAATTGGGCACAAAATTGAACGTAAAACTAGGTTCAAAATCAGATGCAAGACTGGATGCAAAATTGGATGTAAAACTGGGTGCAAACAAGGATATAACAAAGAGTGCAAAAAAAGATACAGTACTATATGTAAAATTATGTGTAAAAAAGACATAAAAAAGGATGCAAAAAATTTGGCGCAAAATTGGATGCAAAAAATGGACATAAAAAAGGATGCAAAAGTCGACGCTTTACAAAAATGTACACTATCACTAGGTTTAGCGTCATATTGTTCACTACAATTGAAAAATAAATACACTAAATTTGGGCACTAAATCCGATGCAAATTCCAATTTTTTGTTTTAGTGTCCATAGTAAGAAGCTTAAACAAAATATGTGAGGAATTTTCCATCACTTTCACTTGGGTCTTTGTTTTGATACTTTAGGACCTAAAACAATGCAATGTTATTATTGAACCATTATTATTATTTTGTGCTTTCACCTTGGTAATCTACTTAAAATTCACTTCTTTAGCCAATAGAAAACAAACATTAAAGACAGAGACTTGTTGCTAAGCAACTGTAACATCCTCGAACCTCCGACCGGTAAAGATGACGCTACCATAATACTATATACCCGGGCAACTAGCCCCATGAACATAATAATAAAAATTGAAATGCTTTGAACTAAAACATGCATACATTATTACCATACAATGGAAACAAAACCATACATTCAAGCATTTAGCATGTTCATTGTAATTCATTATCAAATGTAATTGCAGGGATTTAAACACAAGAATACTTATCTTATGAAGAAGAATGCCTCACAACCAGCTATGTCATTGCAACATTCCACCAAACCATAGGCCAGTGTGCTCCCTAATCTCTCAGCAACACTGCCACCCCTGAGCTGGACATGATTCCCATAAGGAATAAGGAAACTAAGTAGGCTAACACATAGCCAAAGATATGTGAAAACTCAATCAAGCCAAAGCTAGGTTTGGGTTTATCAGACTGCCAAGGGGACACAACAACACATAACCAAGCCAACAAGTTGGGTTTATCAGGTTATCAGGAGATGGAAGCAGTGTCTGCTAAGCTAGTGAGCTCACTGAAGAGATAAAGATGCCTACACGAGAACTAGCTTGACTCTTAAGACATCCACACACACCCAACACAAGGAATCATTCCTTTCTCTGCTACACAGTCCCTCAGGCGATGACTTCCCTTCCAGTGCTATTCAGGGGGTGTATAGAATAGATCCATCCATTTAGCTCTGTCTATGAGGCTCCTGCAAAACACTATGTTTGTCAAGCAGACTCCTTTCCACCCCTACACATTCCAAAGACCAATTGCATACATAGCAATATACACCATTTCTGGGTTGAGGAAAACAGTAGAGCCACAAAATTAGTTGCCAAGGAGGGTAAGAACAAACTTTGACATAAATTCAATTTCTCAGGATCGTTTTGGCCCTAACATGGCCAAAAAAAGAATTCAAACACAACCAAGAGAATGTGGTCTCTCCTCCAAATCGCTAGGCAATTCAAAAACAATTTTTAGCTTGGAAATCAGTGGGGAAATGCAACAGAAACGTTGGGGAAGAAACCCAACCACATATCATTACCAAAAACGAATCCACAGCCCAGGAGAATGAGGAAATGACTATTCACGTGAGGGAAAAACACACCCATAGCAACTCAAAAATGAATTTCACACATAGAGAATTCCCAACGACTTGAGAGAACCCCAACGTGGGTGAATGATGAAGATGAAACCGCCCAAGAGCCCAATCATGAAGGAGAGGAAACCACAGGAAAAATCATGGATGTGAAAACAACTCCCAAGCTTCCCTGCGTGAGCAAAAAAATGAAGAACGTGGGTGTATGGGCAAATGGGCATGCATTTTGGGTGTTTTCTTGCCCCAAAATTCAAAAACGATTTTCCCCAAAAATGGGTTTTCCCCAAATCCAAAATTCATGCCCATACTCTTCCCATCCCCATGTAATAACTACTTCAACCAATTTCTAGAAGAATTAAATGATTGGGTGAATGAGACAAGAAAGGTAGTTGACTGTTTAATGGGTTCTCCCATTCACATTTGGCTTTTTCCCATTGGCCCCAAAAGTTAAATTAATATTTCCTTGTCCTTATCCTTAGGAAAATCATTCCCCCATCTCATTATTTGTTGCATAAACATGGCTGGTTGGGATTTTTAATTAAACTGCATATTTACATGATGTCAAAATTATATTGTGCCGCCTAGCACGAAATATACCTTCAGCAACGATTTTGATCGTCGAAACATAGAACGATAAATCGATGGTGTAGATTTCGCCTTTAGCTCCACACCACGATTAATTACAATATATACATCATATACATTTTTAATGCAAATAGGGTCAAAACCGGGGTGTTACAACAACTCTCGTTTTTCTCTAAACTAATTCAATACTTACTCTATATAAAACTAATCAAAACTTACTTAATATGTATTAAAATAACACATAAATGTAAGATGAGACTTTGACATACATAATCCTAACATACTCAAAATCAAACTTATCACACTCAATATTAAATTCAACCTTATCACACTCAATATTAAATGAATTGAATCTTTGATTATATTATTAAAAACTATATTTTTCAAAAAAAATATATTATTGAAAACTATATTTTTATAAATATTTATCAAATAAAATGAAGATATAGATTTTAAATGTCACATATTATTTTGTTTTAAACTAATATTTTCTCTTATGATTTTTTTTTCATTAGATACCCTTGCATCCAATCCCATAAGTATTTACCTTTGCATCCAATCCCCGTAAACGTTTACCATTCTACTTGCATCGTCAACATGCAAGATTACTCTTTCTCAACATGCATCTTTTTGGAATTGTTAGTTAATGTCTTGATCTAACTTATATGAATAGACGAAATAGTTCAATCATCATAAAATTTTGAATTAAAATATAATAAATTGATTTTTCTAGTTAGCAAGATACAATTAACAACTAATAACTCGACAAAATGAACCATAAGAAATGCTAACTCGTCACTTTGGTTTGGGATACTCGTTACCAAAAGAACAACTATAAGCATTCCACAAAGGCATGGATGAATATTTATTATACATTCAAAGTTGTTATAAATGAGTGGTTTATTCCTTGGATGGGGTTCCATAGGTAGTGAGCACATGTGATGATTTCCATGGCCACCAAGTTAAGGAAAGTGGGGAACTAAGTGATAGTGGAGGAAACACAAAAAAATTTGCTAATATTAATGACCTTAATAATTAATCCATTGTCGGGTTATCAACCAAGGACAGGGTTGTGCACAAAGCACCCAGACATGATCATGTTTTCACGATGTCTTCTAAGAATGATTGCCATGCTAATGATGGCTTCCTATGTCCTATGTTTCGTTGACTAGTTTTAATTATTATGTCACTGTCATTGATGACTTCTCCCAGAATACCTGGATTTACTTTCTGAAGAGAAAGAAGTCAAAAGAATCCTTGTAGAAGCTCCAAGGGTTCAAAGCTCTTGTGAAGAACCAAATAGGGAGGAGGATTCAGGTGTTGCGTTTAGATAACGGGGGTGAGTATACCTCCATTGCTTTCAATGAGTTTTTTTCATAGGAGAGGATCAAGAGTCAGTTGGAAGTTCCATATACCCCACATCAAAATGGGATTGTTGAAAGGAAGAACAAATCCATTATGGGTGGAGTGAGAGTGATACTTCATGATCAAAGTTTACCTTTATTTCTTTGGATTGAGGCTTGCAACATAGTTGTATACATTTAGAACAGGAGTCCCCATATAGCCTTCGGGTGTATGATTCATGAGGAGGAATTTACAGGGAATAGGCTTCATATTGGCCATTTTCGGATATTTGGTTGTCTTACTTACTCTCAAGTCCCTTAAAAAATGATGACAATGTTGGAGTCCATAACATAAAAGGGAATTTTGTGGGCTATGATGAGACTTCATAGGCCTTTTCCTTATATATTCTTTCACATAGGAGATTTGTTGTGAGAAGGGAAGTGATACTTGAGAAGGAGAAGGCCTCCCAAAAATATCATGATTCAGAGCAGAGAGAGAAACGGGATTCCACACCTTAAGTGAGTAGTTCATAGAGTCTAGCTTCACAAAGTAGGTTCACAGGTATCAGAGGTCACTGGTCCACAATTTTCATGTGTTTCAGGCTTAGGGACATAGTCTACACATTCATTGGGTACAAGTACACATTCTCGGGTTAAAGGTTCACCAGTTCCTATTTCACATGGTTCTCCAACTACTACTTCATTGATTTCAGGTTCACCAACCACAGGGTAACAGGCCATTGGGACTATTTCTTTAGTATGGTTAACATGTGTGGATGAGTAGTAGTCCTCCCCCACTAGAGACTACTTGAGGGAAGAGGAATCGAAAATGGATTCAAGACACCCTAAATGAATCTCAAGAGTTAGCAGGGAATCCCAAGAGACAGGTTTGGGAGAGAAACGTTCTTGAGAGATTTTGCAATTACATGGCCATGGTTACTATTCTTTGTGAGACAGAGTCTTTCAATTTTTAGGAGGTTGTAGAGCATTAGGTATGAAGAGATTCCATGATGCAAGAGTACCATTCGTCATGAAAAAATATGTGTGAGAGGTGGTTCCAAGACTAGAGGGGAATTCATTTGTGACTTCTTGGTGTCTCTATAGGATCAAACATGCTGCGGAAGGCACCATTGAGAAGTATAAATCTCGATTTGTGGCACGGGGGTTCTCACAGATAGACAAAGTTGACTATAATGAGACCTTTTCACTAGTTGATTGATACTCTTAGATTAGGGTAGTGTTATCCATTGCAACGGAGATGGGTTGGAAGATCCACCAAATGGATGTGAAGATTGCATTTCTTAATGGGCTTATTCGGGAAGAGGTGTATGTTGAGTAGCTATGAGGCTTTGAGATACATGGGAGAGATTCTCATGTCTGAAAGTTGAAGAAATATTTGTATGGACTAAATCAAGATTCCAGAGCATGGTACTCGAGGATAGACTCTTATTTTCTATAGAACGGATTTTAGAAGAGTGAAGCAGATCTAAACCTATACCACATTCTGGTGTGTGATGATCCACGTATTCTTCTACTCTATGTTAATGAGTTGTTCATTACAGGTTCATAGATACTCATTGTAGAATTCAATTAAGGTCTTACTTGAGATTATGAGATGAAATACATTGGGATGCCGCATTTTTTTTTTTGGATTGGAGGTTTGGCAGGATCCTAGTCATATTTTTTTGGGGAATGGAAAGTATGCATTAGACATCTTGAGGGTATTTTAGATGGAGGATTGTAGACATATGTCTACACCTATGATCACCAACTGGAATAATATTAATGCTTCTGAGAGTGAGTTGGTGTATCCTAGTTTGTATCATCAGCACATTGGCTCGTTGATGTAGCTAGTCAACACGATGATAAATTTTTGTTTTTTGCAGTGAACACTCTTAGTTAATACATGATTGAGCCGAGGAGAGTGCATTGGGTAGCTGCAAAACATGTTCTCAAGTACTTGTGTCGTACATTGGATTATGGTTTGGACTCTAGGAGAGGGGATGGAGTCAGTTTGGTTGGCTACACAGACTTAGAGTGGGTAGGATGATTGACAAACCAAAAGAGCACTTCTCGTTGTTGTTTAAACTTGGGGTCGACGATAATGTCGTGGTTCAGTGCAGACTAAAGTTTAGTGGCACTAAGTTTTGTTGAGGTAGAGTACATGGAAGCCAGTCGTGCTAGTTGTGAGGTTTTATGGATTCATAATTTATTGGTTGGATTGCTTGGTAAGGAGATGAGGTCTACGATGATTTATAGTGAAAATTAGAGTTGCATAAAACTCTTTGAGAATCTAGTTTTTCATGACAAGTCGAAGCACATTGAGATCAAATACCATTTCATCCAAGACTATGTCCAAAGAGGAGTTGTTGGTTTGCAATACATATCATCTTATGAGAAGCTTATAGATCTCCTTACAAAATATTTGGGGAGAAGAAACATTGTCTTCTTTATAGACAAGTTGGAAGTGGTGAAGAACACCTTCCTCGATAAGAGGGAGTGTTTATTTTTGTACCTTGGAGGTGTTCCCCTAGTGAATTTCTTCCTAAGTCATTAAATGGGAAAAAGTGACATGGCCCTTAGGATTAATTTCGCGTGCTTTGAATTAAAGTTCACTTTATGAGTTTTAAAGTGAGTTTTTTATTATTAAATGAGACGTCGTGAGAGAAATTATTTTTTAATGTTGGGAAAAGTGATTTGTCCTCAACCATGGACTAAACATCTCAAGATTCAATGTGGGCCCTTGGATCTTGTTACCATCAAACAAAAAGGATAAAGGAAAGCAAGAGGTAGATTCAATAAAGACTAGCATGAATTTTGAGGAAAAGTATAGTAGCACATTTTCCTAGAAAAATGACATGAAAATCAAGGAGTAGTTCTGCAATTAATGAGGTTGCATAGTTAAAAAAAATTGCAATTTGTATAGTGAGATAGTGTAGTAGCCTTGGCACAAAAATCGAAGCAAATTAGGGGATGCATTTCAAGGATTTTTTCTACTATAGTAGTGGGCACAAAAACCGAGGGGAAGATTGCACTATCATGCGTGATGCATTCTATACAATACTGAGAGTTCAACACGAATTTTGAGGTAGTTGAGTGCACAAAAATCAAGGCAATCCTAACACTATTTCAAATGCTGAGTTTTTTCTTCAATAGTTGAGATAAGTTGTCATTAATTGTTGTGTTTAATATTGCTATAAAAATTTCCTAGCAGAAAATAAAATACTCTCAGAGAGAGAGAGAGAGAGAGAGAGTATAGCATGCATCTTTGGAAGAAATTGTTATTTAATGTCAACCTCAGTTATATGAATAGAAAAAATAGTTCAATAATCATAAAATTTTGCGATTTTCCCCCTCTTGATCTCCTCTGGTATATTTTTGCGTGCCCCCACCCCAATCTCTTGGAAAGGCATGACATGAAAAGGAAGAGGAAACGAGGAGGTTTAGGTGATAGGAAAAATTATTTTGCTTGTGTCAAGGAGCAATCCATGGAAGCAACCACAACTTACTAGTGAGAAATCCTAGAGCACATTCAATGGGAAATCTTGCAAGATGAGAAAGAGGAGAAACTAGAAAGTGATTCTCTCCACAGAGATGAGATCAAAGGTGATGTGAATAAATAGCTCCTTGATATATGCTCCTCAAATACTAGGGATACTAAATACTTCAAAATAGTTACATTGTACTAGCAGATGAAAGATTTAATTGCAAAAGCATGGTTACAGAATCATGCTACAAACATTGGAATACTGCAACAATTAAAGATTTCAAAAAATCAAGATGCCAAACTCATTGTTGTTGCCTACATCGCTTGTGGAGTTTGGTTCATGGAAGATGCCCCTATTTCCTCTTGTGTTACAAAAGTCTTGCCAATTCCAATCCTTGATGATAAATAGGGATCCTAATAGTCATTATGTTAACTCGTTCTCTATTTTGATTATTAGTTATAGTTATAGTTATTAAGTGTTAGGCAATTGTCCTTGGGGTACTAATAAACAGATGAACAATTAAGACCCTTACAATAGTTACAAGTATATTCAAATTGATGGATTTTTATTTTGTTGTTAGTTTGGTTTCTAATTTGACAAACATACATTTTAAAACTATATACTTCTATTGAAATTAGTATAAATTTAGATTACTTAAAAAAATGAATAATTTATAATTGACTTAAAAATAAAAATTTAAATATTACCTCTTTAAAAAAATATATAGATTTTTTCACATGGAAACATGCAGGGAAAAACGAGCAATACTTCCCCACATTAGTGGATGGTAGAGGTGGTAAACTGCCAGGCCATCCTAGCAGAAGGCCCCAAAGGACTCAAGGCTCGAACCCATGACCTCTCCCCCAACCGAGAGAGTGTGCGCACGTCTTGCCAATTGAGCTAACCCTTGGGGCTAATATTTATGTATGTATATATGTGTGTGTGTGTACACATACATACATACATATATATATGTGACACACACACATATATACACATACATACATCTATATATATATATGTATGTATGTGTATATAAACACACACACATATATATATTAAATAAAACTAAGATACAATAAAATGGACTAAGTTGATGAAAATTAATGTTCATAATGACTTATAAACATTTTTTAAAAACATTGTGAATAAGTGAAAGCAAAATATTTTTAAACTAAATAAAATAAAATCCAAGAGTAAAAAATATAAAATTCTTAAACTTAATGTAACTGAAAAATCAACATAGAAATAGAAATTGTATTTTAAAAACAATGTATAAACTAGATAGTAATCATATTTCTATATTTTAATTTTATAATTTAAATAGTTAAGTAAAATTAAAATTATTTTTATAAATTATATTAAATTGATAAAATAGAAACTTATAAATAAAAATTCAAAATTAAGTAAATAAATTAAAAATTTATAAAAATTTACTAATAGTGTATTAAAAAATAAAATATATAATGAAAAATAAAGTTATCTTTTATAAAACCCAAAATAAATCCATAAGTTATGAGTGGAGCACTCAATTTTTAAAAAAAATACATGTTATTCAAAAAATTGAATCACTTGACTTATTAAGTCATCAATGGAGCACTCACTTATTAGTCCCTGCAATGCTAACAGGGACTCTTGTAATCGACTTTCCTCCGGTTCTATTAACTAGGCACGTAAATTAAAAAAATTAATGAAATATTTTTCCTCTTGTAATCGGTTTGCCACCGGTTCTATTAACTAGGCACGCAAATTAAAAAATTAATGAAATATTTTTCCTAAGTTTGCATTCAAACAAATTCAAAGCCGCTTTTTCCACCTATCAATATCGATTTTTCCACCTATCATATCATTGATCACCACTTTCTCTACCAATGGGTAACCTTAGCCACTTTCTCAGCGAATCAACGACTTAAACTTCTTATTTGGCCTCATAACGAGGCCAGAGCCAAATTTCAGAGCAATATAATCCAATGTTTTGTTTATAAAATGTAGGAGACATTGTATGGAGAATTAATGTTAATGCCAAGGTTAACATTACATCTCCAACATTAAATGTTTGGTTATACCAGCATTCATATATCGTAGCCTTCATTCAATATTACTATGTGAATGCTGTGACTGTGAGTGCATGTTTGCCACTTGTTATTATGTTATTATGTGACTGTTGTGAGTGCTAGCATGTTGGCCACTTGTATATTCATTGTACCGACAAACACTACACTTACAAAGAGAAAGTAATTAAGATACATTCTCTACTAGATTGCAGTGCAGGACCTTCTCTGCAAATACCTCAAAGAGCACAAAAAACATATCTTTGTCTACAGAATACTGCATTATACATGTGAAGAACTATATGGAGCTGGAGCTTATATTCGATTCATTAATGGAGCTGGAGCTACCTGTTCTCACCCATATTTTCGTGCAAGTCCTTGCTTTTTCTTCAAAGCATTGTCTAAAGACCCCTGCCACAACCAAAAATCCTCCAGGGCCAGGTTATATTAAGTGGTCGATAATTACGGGGGAGCCATGAACCCTAGTTACGAAAGGACTGGGTTGGGCCACACCGCGTACTTGCGGGGATTTTCTAGGCTACATGACATTATTACTTTCAAACCATAACTGTCTTTTTTCGGGAAAACCTGGATGAAAGCAGGGACATTTACTAGCTCGGAATGGAACACCAAGAAAAAGCGATTATCCCAGCTAGCCGAAGTTGAAATAAAATTTCGGTTGTGGAAATGAATGATACTGGAACTCATATTCACATTTCAATGTCATAGTACACAAAAAAAGTGGCAGGAATCGAACCTGCGGCGCCAATGCAGCATGCCATTAAAAGGGCATTGCTTTGGGGGCACTGCAAAGCAATGGTATAAACATTTCTGTGAATATTATGTTGCAAAAATATGAAGGATTTATCATGCAAGACCCTATATATCAAAACATCAACGAACTGCAATTTTCCACTTACCCTATATTATAAGAGGAAAATATCTCTCAACTTTGTAGTGCATCGTTTCTGAAAAAGGAAAAGATCCCCCACGGAAGAAGTCTTGGGAGATGAGGTGTTATTCTCCTGGTCTCATGTTCTTTGTCGTTGTTTCTTCTACTAACTTTGGTCGTCAGTGTGGAAGGGGATGGATATTTGATAGAACATCTGGGAGTGTCAGCATAATTTAGAGGTAAGTTATAAATGTCTCTGATCTATATACAGAATTCAAAATAAACAAAAACACAGAAAAACATTTTGATTTAGGGATTCCTACCCTTTGCCTCCTTTAATGATTGTGAATTGGCATATTGTTATGTGCAATTTTACTCATGAATGAGATTCTATGCTAATGCCATCCATTATTCTGCTATTCTTTATGCTTATTCATGTGCATGTGTTATCCCCAAATCCTCATCAAACAAAGTATAAATATTAAAAAAAAAACTACCAATTTTTAGCGTCTTCCATATGTTGCAGCTATCAGCTAGCCATAACTAGAATAAGAAGAAGGTCGGCTACCAGATGAGCTAACTAGCATATGAAATATTTTTAATAAAAAGAAAGAAACCGACTTACGTATTGACAGGCGAATATATTTAATAATGAAAGAACTAAACCACCGCCCCTAACTAAACCACCGCTCAGAACAGCTCCTGCTCCTCCAACGCCAATGCCTATGATTGTGTTAACCATTCTTTTATTATTGCTATTGAGTGGAATTCATTCTAGAGAAGTTTCCATAGATCTCTTCTTCAATTTCCATAGATGCCATCACAAATTTCAACACCTATGAAAATCTATCTCCCAGTGTTTTCATTGAATACAGTCTTCCCCTATGATATTTCCCTCTGATATTTTGTAAACTAGTAACTTCAATTTTGATATGTGAACCAAATATTGCAGCAGGTTATATCCTCGTCAATTGGATTTAGACGGCGTAAACTTATGTTTGACTGGTGCCTTGAATTCCAAGCAAAAGGAAAGCAAGAAGTCCGAGAAGGTAGTTGACATTGAAATTCTGTTCAGGTCTGCATCCACAAGTGCTGCACATTGAAATGTTCTGGGAGCTAGATGAATTATTCTGGGAGCACTCGCTCCATGCAGGTAGCCTTTGCAGATGATCCCTTTTCATTGTAGAGTCTGTGCATGGATCTGTGATTCTTTCTTGCCTTTACTCAGTCAAGCCATGTGCAAATACTGCTGCGTTGGCTGGATGGGGACACTGCAGATGGCGCAATCAAGGCATTTGTGTCCTGTGCAAATACTGCAGGGATGCATAGGTGGGGATCATTGATAATCGAAAACCGTAGGCCATTGGAAACCCTAATGGAAATTTGGATCACCATTACTTCCTGCTGGTAATTCACAACCTGCACGCATGGCTCCAAACACGACACCTTTTCTTTCACTGCCACGTTGAAAATTGAATTGAATTTTTAATTTTTTATTCTTCTTTATGGACAACTAATTCCATCTCGTCTCTCTCGACATAAATTTAAAATTAGATCCCAAATTGTAAAATATTAAGACCTATAAACATAAATGTAAATAACAATATATAACTTTTTAATTATATTAAAAAAAATCAAAGATTTGAAAAAGTTGAAAAAAGCTCAAGTATCTTTCCTAAAAGAAAAGTAAACTTGATCCATGGATTGCAAATTTAAAAATAAGTCTAACTTTGTTCATACCACTTTGATTTCTACAAATCAGCACCGCACGCAAAACAATTGATAAGATTGTATCTCTTGAATGATTGTGAATTTTAATTATAAAATATAGCCTTTACGCATTTTGATGACAGAATATAATTATGAGATACATTCAATGGGGTTGTTACGTTGTATGCCATTCAATAGAAAACACCGATTTTCTTAATTTTGATACATTCAATGGGGTTGTTACATTGTATGCCATTCAATAGAAAAAAAATATTTTCTGAATTGTATAATAGTATTCTTGATTCAAGGCTATAATTTGGTATTGCATTGACACAATGAAGTCGAGGCTGAGTTTTGATTTTTATCTAAATCTATCTGTTGTCTCCATATGATTCCTAGGATTTTGTTTTTTAATCTAAATTCATCTGTTCTCTTTATATGATTCCATATAGTATGAGATTTCATGAGTTTAGTCAAATGATTTCTGATACATACTATCTTGAAGAGCTGTATTTAAGACATTACTTGGAGGCCAAAGAGCTATCCGATTCATGCTATTGCTCTTTGAAATTTGAGCCTAGCTCACCTTAATAGCTTGCCGAGAACTTGTTTTTTATCTTTTTTTTATGGGGAATCACCTTCTTGCTATCACTACAAGTGGATATTATAAAATGAAGAAGATGGCAAGGTTAGATGGCTACCAAAGATTTACTATTTGTCATTGGTTCTTCCATTTCGATTTGGTCTAATGGCAGCAAGAACGAAACTAAATTTTTGCTGAGTGAGTGCTTTTGTGCACTAGTCAGATACTTAGATCGTTTCAAAATAAAAAATTTGCATCCGTATGGATTGCCTTCTCTAGTGCACCATATTTAGTGCAATAGGTCGCACCTTGGTGAGTTCCTTTGTAAACAATCTCCCCAATTGCTGGTGCAAGCTTTGTCCTGCCCCTAACATCTTTCTTTTGGGCACCCAAAGCGCACAACAGAGTAGTCTTTTCTAAGATTGTTTCCACCAAAGCCTCCAATGTTGCCAATTTTTTATTTGTTTGGACAACACTATCCTGCGCACCCGAGCTTCTTCCTCTTGAAACCATCTCCTTGCTACTATGCATTGATACAAGGCATGTTCAGAGGTTCTTTGACTACCTCAATCAACTTCATAGCTTACATTCTCAGCACCCTTCCTAACTTCCTGGTAATTATAGGCACACTATATGTCTTGGTCTCATCCAAGAACATCAAACAGTTCTTACGTGGCATACGAATTGCTTTTGTAAGTTTTATAAAGTATTTCACCAAGATGACTCTATGCTCCTCCAATGGAACCATCGTAAAATCAAGGTGCGGAACGAACTACTCCAGCCACTTTCATTGCTGAGTACACCATCTTGAACGAGGCCTTTTTGCACTTAGTTTTTCCATTAAGTCCTTTGAAAGTTCGGTCACTTAAAATGCGGTGGGGTTACACCAGTGTCCACCAAGGCTACAACCTTCAACCCACTCATTTTCGGGTTCACAAAACAAAGGTCATGCTTACCTTCACCTTGCAAATAATGCTCTTGGCATCCAATGCAAACTCACCTAAAGTTACTGTCAAGGCACCTTCTAAGGTTGCAAAATTTTTATTCAAAGGACATTTTATGTAAAGATGGTGGTTTTGGAAACAAATAAAACAAGCAAAATTATTACCTCTACTGTCACGTCCCCAACCCTCCGACCGGCGAAGAGGACGCAACGACCATGTCATTAACCATCCGGCTAAGAGCCCAAGAACATGTACATGATAAAAATTTGCATAAACAGAATGCTGCAAGGAAATGCATTACGGTAGAACATGCATAATGCCATTGTTTATCATACACAACTATTGTTATTTACCATGCACAGCAGAATCAACATGCATTCACACAAGCATTCATTCAATGTGTTCATCATAATCAATTACAGTAAATAAGATTACAGAAGTAAAATAGGCAAGATCACTTATCTTATGAAAACTCCTTCCGCAACCAGCTACGTCACCACAACGTTCCACCCAACCATAGGCCAGCGTGCTCCTTAAGCTCTCAGCAGTGCTGCCACCCCCGAGCTGGGCATGATTCTCCAAGGAATAAGGGAACAAGCAAGATTACACATAGCCAAGGATACATGAAACACAGCCAAACCAACACAGTTGGGTTTATCAGGCCATCCAGGAGTTGGGAAAGGCTAAATGCTAAGCTGGTGAGGTCATTGCAGAGCCAAGAATACCTACACCAGAACTAGCCTAACTTCTAAGACACCCACACACACCCAACACAAGGAATCAGTCCCTTCTCTGCTGCGCAGTCCCTTGGGCCCTGCATTCCCTTCTAGTGCTGTTCAGGGGTTGTGGAGAAGAAAGCAAACCCTATAGCTCTGTCTGTGCGGGTTCCAACCACCAGGTTTATCAAGTAACCCGATCCCCCATCCCTGCTCCTTACATAGTCCGAAGACCAACCCTTGCACGCATGCAACCAATCAACTGTTACAGCTTAAGTAGGGGAAACAATTCCTGAGTCATTCTTGGCCCTATCATGGCCAAAATGACTCTCAAGCAAATTTACAACAGTTCCCAAACACAATAGCAAACATAATTCCAACAGGGGGAAATCAGCAGTCCGTCCAGGGCAATGAAGCAAGCGGAAAAAGGAATTACACAAACCGCCACACAGTTCTTAAGCGTGAAATGACTTCGTATAGGAAATCATGGGTGATAGTGGCCAAATGGCTTCCAGCTTGCTACGTGAGATCCAGCAGAGCAATTACTTGTGCGTAAGGATGAATGACTCCGTCCCAAAACGTAAAGAAGCCACAACGAAACACACTGTAATGTAAGGGAACCATAGCAGCCCGCAAATCAATCCGTGAGGAATGCATACACTCACTCCATCCACAAAATCTGTAGAGGAACAAAACTGCGTGAGTGAATCCCTGGAATAATCCCATGCATGAGTGTAAAAATGAACCGAAAATGGTCCCTGCGTGAGGACGAACAATAATGGCGAGGATGTGAATTTGGAGGGCGTGGGTATTCAACACAGGCGTGGAGAGAAGAATGCCTGCGTGAGGGATGATAGTGGTTTTTTTTGCCATTGTGAAGTCAACCGTGGGTAGAGTGTGCGTGTGGGTGAGGACTGACAGTCCTGCCACCCCACTCCCAAAGACCATAACTGCCTCAACCACCAGCAGCCATTCTTAATGAGAGTGGTTGGGATAAAACAAGGTAAGAAGACACATGGATTTTCACCCCATTGGCCAAGGTTTGACAAATTCCCCCACATCCTTATCCTTGTGAAAATCATGCCCCTTTCAATTTAGTTGCCGCGAACATAGCTGGTCGGGTTCATTTTAATTATAGATGCATATTTACATGATGATAAACTCAAAACGTATGCTGCATGCCCCGATATACAATCGGTGACAATTTTAAATCCAAAACATAGCATAACCGATCAATGGTGGGGCCTTGGCCTTTAGCTCCACACCATGATCATTTACAATATATACATCATATACATCTAATGCAACGGGGTCAAAACCGGGACATTACATCTACGCTTAGGTATACTCTGTTGCTTCCTTGTTGCACTGTTGCATTGTCTTGGGCATCCTTCACTACATTCAAATATCCTGACTTAGTTTACAATTGTGCCTTGCTTGGTCTGTGATAACTTGCAACCTCTGTACCAAGCCTTCAATCGACACTTTGGCTTTTGCTCCAACATGGTTGAGTGAGTCTTGGACATCACTTTTCTTTATTGGATCAATTGTTCAAAACCCCCCCAATGTGGGACTTGGTCTCTAGCTGCTTTATCTTGTTGCACTGAGTCTTTGTTCTTCCTTCACCCAAAGTTTCCATTGCAACTCTATCACTGGTGCACTTTGGCATGCTACAACTTGAAAGGAAAGACTCCATAATGACATCACTTGGTTTGTGCAACATTGAAAGCAACAAAGAATTTACCAAATCTTTTTTATTATTGTTTCATCCTTGTTGATCGCAACACCAAGGCACCATACTTGGTTCTTTCTGCTTGACTTCAAGCCAACTCTTGCATTCACTTCCTAGACTTGTAACTAAAACCTATTGTTTTCCAAAGTTGTGGTTAAGAAAAACTTGACTTTGTTATGCTATGATACCACGTTTTTTTAGAGAAGTGGTGAAGAGTAACTTTGATACTACTTGTCATGGTTAGGTAGGTCTAGAACTAAATTTTTTATCCTTATATTTTGCAGCGTTTCATTGCTTTGACAACATGGCTTGACCAGCTTGTGCTTACTAAAGCTACATTAAACCTCTTCACTTAGCGTCTGCCTGCCCATAACTACGTGCTAAGCTACAGGTGTTAGGTATAGCAACAAGTTATTCTAACGCTTAGTTCATGGACTTGAAAAATCTATGTAAGCTAAATTTTTCAATATGGACTTCGAAAATCTATGTAAGCTAAATTCTTCAATATGGACTTGCTGCCCTGCAGCTCTCCTTGTTTTAACATAAGTCATCAATGGAGCACTCACTTATTTTAACATAATTGTTCCTCTTGATAAGGTTATTGTGATAGGTCAATTTTGGATAATCTTAGGCCTTCATCATCTCATGAGTAAAGCAGAGTTCAGGTCTAATGAGATCTGCATCATTTGTATGCCGAACATTTAGGGCAATGTACCCACATTATTTTCTCTGTGGAAAAGAAAAAATATCTGCAATTTGATTGACTTAGTACAGTGAGTGGACATTAGTCAATCGAAATTATCTTCATTGGATTTTTTCTACATATTGGCTGCGATTTTTCTGCGTTTGTTTTCTTATTAATTTATCTTTTTATGGTGACTAAGTTGCACTAGGTAAGTAAATCTGCAAATCTAATTATCAAATGGTGGAACATTGATATTTAATCAAAATCGTGGATGTATGTTTAAAGCCTTTTATCTATTTATAATATAAAGAACAAAGCGTGATGCATTGAGCTATTTTGGTAATCATCCATCTTGATAATCTTAGTTTTAGTCAAATGATTCCTTCAAAGTTTTAGTTTCTTTCCAAGTGGAAAACATACCCCACATCTTTCTATGGTTCCAGCCATTTTCTGCCATTATATTGACCAGTAACATTCACTAGACTAACTTTACAGTCTAACTCAAGATTCTCTTCATAGTGACAAAGATGTGCATATTGACCAATAACATTGACTAGTCTAACTAAATAACTTTAGTGTCCAAGTCAAGATTCTCTTCATATTGACAAGATGTGCATCTATCGATAGTGAGATATCCAATATGAATCATTTGTATATTCTCAATCTTTCTCTATTAAGTTTGTTTTTTTTCCTTGAAGATTCTTTAAGACGCTTGATTAGTTAACAAAGCAAACTATAATTAATAATTTGTATATTCTCAATCATTCTCTGTCGAATATTTTTAAATACTTTCTACGCACTTGCAGAAAACCCAGTCTATTGGTGGTGTGAATCTTCCGGGTGACTTAATTCAAGAGTAGTTAATACAAGTCAATTCGTGTGATGAAAACCCATAATGTGGTTGGAATGGAGTATCATATGTGACGAATTCAATGTCGTTACTAAACTTCATCTCTCATAACACTTCCAATGCAGGAATCTTGATTTCCAATATATGTTTCAATATGTGTGGTTTTCAAAAGCGGTAAGAGTTATCTCTTAAGCTGTAGGGCATTTAATGCAGCTGCAGCAAGCTTAATAACTGTTGGATTTCGAGAAGCTCAAAATCCAACGATCATCAAACTTGCTACATCTGCATTAAATGCTCTGCAGCTAGCTCAATGGCTCAATGGATAGCTCTTGCCTTCAAAATCTGAGAGAGTGTTGAGTGTTTCATTGAAAAGTATCACACATGATAAATGAGATTTTGTTTCTATAGTTTAAATATAACGAACTTTTCATTCCTAGGGTTTTTAAGAGAAATTTGTTGATTTATATGATGAACATGTCTTTGAATATTATGCTACCAAGAAAATATTTTGTAATATGGTATGAGTATTAATAGAAAATAAAATATTAAAGATATTCATTAAACTTGTTTAGGGTATTAAACTTGTTTAAGGTATTCTTTTAAAAAAACATTGAAGAAGATATTTTTAATTACATCATACTTTTTGTAAATATGAAAAAACATATATTAAGCTCACCAAATACAATAATTATACATTATAAAAGTGATAATATTTCTTCTAATGATAATTGCACTATTTGACACTCATAATGAGACCATTGTAAACCAATAATCACATTATTAGAAACAATTTATTTTATTTCTAGAAATCGATAATCACACTTTTGTATTTGTAAACATATAATTACACTTTTGAAATCTAGTGTTAATGAAATGGGAGTTCTAGTCACTAGGTTTTGAATACCCTAACATAATAGGAATATCCATATATGAGAAGGATGTGCAATTAATGTATAAGGAAATTCCAATATTTGTGTTATAGAATTCATCATAAGATTATAATTTTTACATCCAAAAGTATGACTCTTATCTATATTAATTTTTCCACATAAGCTCTCATAAATTTGTCCAAAGCTTTCTTCAATAATGGCTAGGCAAATCTCCCCCCATAATCATGGCACTATCAACAACTTGAAGAGTAAAAATTCCTTCCCATATCCCATTTAATCTTTCCCAACATTCAATTAAAACAATCCACCATTAGCATAAATAAGAATAGTCATAGAGGGCATCCTTGTTGAAGGCCTCATTTTATATAGAATGTTGGACCCAATAGGAAAAACAATAAATTACTAAACAAATCCAAATACACAAGTGGTATGATAAGCGTGAGTTGCATTTCATTAATAATAATGTACATATAAATACATATTCCATGACCCTTGGTTTCCATATTCCAAGGATTCCCTTCAACTTCTAAGATGACTCTTCATCTTCACTTAACCCTAATGGATTAGGTTCCAACAATACCCCTAATGGATTAGGTTCCAACAACCCCCCTTAATATGAAGGGGTGTATAGGATTTCAAGCAAAGAGCTGAAAACGCTAAAAGTGGACATCTGCCAAAGGTTGAACATATAAGCTAGGAAAAGATGAAATATTCTACCAAGTGGTGAAAATAAGGTGTTCTCTGTAGTGGGTGGTTTTGGGATGCACAAAACAAATGGTTATCAAAATCTTATTTCTTGCACTAATTGGTGGCTAAATGATGAACATAAACTATGGATCTTGGCGATAACTCTAGTTCTGGCTCAGTGGTTCCATGTGGGAAAAAGATAGTTTAAGGAATACCACAAACCAAATCATGCTCAAGTGGAACATGGCTCTTACTTTGGCTCTAGCTGTATCTCTGACACTTGCTAGGTGGCTCTGGCTCGAGGCTTTGGAAACTAGCACAAGGTTCTGGCTATGGATCTAGATCTGGTTCAAGCTTGCTTGTTCCAACTTGCTTGTTCTCTCTCACTTTTTTATGATTGTCAATCATTTTTCCTTGTCAAGAAAAAGCTGAGAAGAAGAAAATATCTCAACTATAAGATGTGTCGTTACTCGAGAAAGAACTCTTTAATATGACAAATATATTTTATTAGTTGTTAATGACTATTACCAAGAAGCAATCCACCCATAGTGAATCTTCTCTCTTGCAAGTTTCTTTAGTATAAACTATTTATTTGAAGAGTGGGTATGCTTTCCACAATGCTTACAAGGTTGAAGATTAAAACATTGATATTTAATATAGCCAACTAATTCACAATGTTGGCACTTCAAACTCTGAATTAGAGTAGATGAATATTAACTTTCTTTTAATAACCCATCACTCTCAAACTAGATTAGCTGGAGGAGTCAAAAATGTTAAAATTCATTTCCTTGTCATATCCAAGGCCTGGTTTGTGCTTGTTGTGCAAAATTTCTTCCCAGGGTCTTATGATGAGCTTGGAAAGAACAACCTAAACATGTGTATGGAAAACATCATCTTATTTTTCTTTTGTTTCTAAAGTGAATCCACTAATTTAATTATGTGCATCTAAACGGGTGTAATTATGTGTCGACTACTCAAAGGAATCATAAAGAATATTTCTCCTTCAGTTTAACCATTTTATTAATTTCCTTTCTGTATTCATTATTTTTCAACAATTCATTAAAAGGGATGGAAATTTTGATTTTTGAAATTTCATTTTGCAGACTGAAGGAAGTGATTGTTTTCTCATTTTCTTTTGATATTTCTTTTTTATTTTCTAGGGCTTTCTTTACAATATCTTCTTTTTGTTTTTCTTTAGTTGGCTGAATACTGGAAGGCTGATTTGGAGGGAGCCTTCCTGTATTTACAACTAAATCCCAATTTCTCAAGTTCAATTTTATTTGAAGATCATTTACAACATTTTGATATTGTTCTGTCTCTAATTCAAAAGAATTACAATCTTACTCTTGAGCAAACATGTTATGCTCTTATTTTGTTAAATATATCTCAGAATCAACAATATCAAAATGATGTATTTATCCAAAGGGTCAACTTCGTCTTCTTCTTCTTCAACATAATTGTATGGGAAATGGGGCCTCAAATACTGATCTTCTACATTTATTTGATTTGTTCGGTCTCTTTGATTGATTTGTGTAGGAGTTGGTGTCCTAAAATTAGTTTTTATAATCTGTGGCTCTGGTTGATCCATGTTCTGAGGCCTATTATCTAGGGCCAATTTTTCCATAAGTCTCTCCATATTTCTCATCATAACCTCAAGCATTGCATCTGTAAACTTTCTCTTATATGTCTCAACCCTTTGTTTCATTTTACCAAAGGCCATTAAATTAGCTTCTACCTCTAAAATATCTTTGAACATATCAAGTAGAGTAGTTGATTTTGTTTCTCTTAACAATAAGGCAAAGTCACTTTCAAATGCATCAACATAATGTAGCTTAGAACATCCTACAAGAGGTTTAATATCAATAGGAATTGAAGTATATACCCTCGTGAACCTACTAGAAAACTCATGTACAGATTAAAAGTTTCCCTTTTTTAGATTATTATATTGTGTCAAAATTTGTAAGGAACTTTTCTTGTCTTCCCATCTATCAATAAAAAGAGTTTGAAATCCTTCAAAATTAGGAATATATCTTGCAGGGATATCTTTAAACCATTTCTTTTCCTCCCCATACAAGCTTTGGGAAAATAATATCATCTTGGCATAATCATAGTCCACTTCCTCAAGGTCAATGAAATCATTAAATCTATCAACATGTTGCTGAGATGTAAAATTTCCTTCCCCATCATACAGTGTGATTCATTGAGCATAGTTTTGTGGGAGGTCATGTAAAGCAGCTCGTAGAACAAGTGGAGCAAACCTAGCAGCCATAACTCTAAAAGGGTTTTGAACAATATTATGAACTTGTGGATGAGAGTTTTGGATTATTAGTTCCCTTTCTTTTGTTTTTACAGTTTTTTGTACATCTTGCTAAAGAGAATCTAAAAGGTAAGACTAAAATCTATTTTGATCAACCACAACTTTCTTTAAATATGTTTCAGATTTTTACTTTAAAAGAGATTGTTCAAACTTTATATAAAAATCAAGATCTTGAAGGCTTAAAATCTCTTCTTGAGATAAAGAAAAATATATTTCTAACTGAGATGTACCTTCTTGATCATTCCCTTTCCCTTTCATGATGATTCTTTATGGATCATCGAGAATATGTAATGGTTTAGTATTAGGATTACCTCTTGTATGAGCTCTTCAGAAATCCTGGATTTTGATTTGAGTCACATTTCTTGAATTTTAACGTGAAGTCGCCAACGCAAGAAATACAACCAACTTCAAATTTTTGAACTCTTGTTTTCCACAGAAATTCTACTCTTCCTGAAAACTATCGTTCTTCCAAGGGATAATTTGAATTCTTTCTCCCTGACAACGGTGCCAAGATGTTATCACTCGGAGTTTATCCTTTGGTTGTGGAAGGATAGTTCCCATGTAACCTTATAAACCAAAATTTAAGAGGAAAGATGGATTATTTCCTACCAAAGAGTAATCTCTCAAATAAATAGATACAATGGCCAGAGATATTCTTAGATAAACAAGTTTAATGATAATAATGGCTGAAACAAGAGTGTATCATTGGGAAAGGAGTCAAAATCATAAGTTATTATAGATGAACAGGGATTTTTGCAACAAGATTTATTTACAGAGGCGGGATAGTCACTCTTTTACAGTTGAGTTCTTCATTGTCTGGTGGTAAAGAGGAAAAATAAATAAATAAACATGGGAACCAATAGATGAATCCAATATTAAATTTAGAGGAATTTTGTTTGTGAATACTTGAATCCTATGAACTACAGCATATGATTATGAATCCTGAACCAACATAAACTTATTCAAGAATGAAAGACATCACAAAGGAAAAGATAACAAGAAAAACATTCACATACAGAAAGGAAGTATATATTATAAAACAACAACACAAGAATCTCTGATATGAAAAATTCTTGCTTGTCTCTGCAAATTTTATTAAATTGAAATGCTCAGCTACAAAATGAGTTTCACTCTCACGATTTCCAACCCTAATGACATTGTAAAACATGATTTTGTACATGAAAATTATCCTCGACCTGATACCTAACTACCTACATTATAAAAATAGGCTTCTTATAACTTCCTTATTGGATCTATCATGCAACTTAATAAACTAAATATCTCTAAATATTAGAACATATTTAACTCCACCTTGAAGTGGATCTTCACATATTTTCAATCCGAGCATTAGAATGGAAATATTTATTGATGTAACCTATATTTCATTTTTCCAAACTTCTCAATGGTTTCCCATTGATCTCCAAATGGCACTTCAATATTTTCCATTTCTTTAGTTAATACTCTTACCTCTACATGATCTGGATAAGAAATAGGTGGGAGCTTGACACCAATCATCCTAAATGAATTCACTATTTCAAAATCCATAGCTAATTTTTCAATCATGACTTTTTTTTATAGGGACTGAGTAATATCTTCAAACTTTCTGTGATACAACCTGGCCTTAACAAATAAATACTGATATTCAAATTGAGACATCATCTTTCCATCCTCATCCCAAAAAGGAGGGCCTTTCTAAAATAGTTTGTGAATAATCCTTTGAAAGACTTCACTTGCTGCAACATTTTTTTTCCTTTGCTTGGATACTTTAAATATGATGATGTTTCCCAATAATATTTATTTCCCAAGTTATAACTGCAATCTTGTCCTTAATACCCGATGTTTTCAATTATTCTTGAGATAAAGTATTAAAAAATTAATAGTATTATGAGTTGTATCTATTGGTTTTCTATCCAAAGTTTCTTTCACAACTATACAACTTTCCCTTGCTACAGTGATTACCACTTCTTTGTCTTTAATAAATTTTAGATAAGGTCTCATTTTTGTAGCCTCAGTGATAATATTATCCCAAATAAGATGCCTAGAACCTTGTACTACCAACTTCCCTGAAACTTTCTCTGCTAGCTTCTCATTTTTTTTCAAGCAACTCTTTACTCTTATCTTCAAATAACCTCTTTTCTTCTTCCTTCTTAATCATTTCAACCAATTTTTTATTCTCTTCCTTTAATCCTTTTATCCCTTCATCTCTTAAGCTCACTTGTTAGATAGATTGAACTATAGCTTATGTGCTTGTCGATGTACTTGGCTGACTTGTTTTCTCTTTTCTTTTTCCTCTCTTTCATTTTCCAAAACTAATTGATTTTTATTTAACACATCAATTTTGGCTATAAGGAAAGCCCTTTATTTTTCCCATTGGTTGTGTTCTTTATCATTTTTTAACAATTTAGCTTTACTATCGCTCAATTCTTAGGACAAAAATTCTTTTTCTTTCTCTAACACTGTCAACTCAGAATCTCGAATCAACTGAGTGGTTGGAATCTTTAGTTTCTTCTTTAGTAGTTGGATAGAGTTTTCTTTCTCAAGTAAAATCTTCTTTGTAGCTTGTCCTCTATCTCGATCATTATCCATAGCTAAAAGGTCACCCTAAAGCTTCTTTATATGTTGTTAATATGTCTTATTTTCAAACTTCTCTTGCTTCAGTTGATTTTTTATAATAGAAGGACCTACCTTCAAAGGAAATTTAATCTCATAGGCCTTTCTAAAATTCAAAAATTGCTTGTTCTCCACAATAAGATTTTTCCTGATAAAATCCAAAGATCATATCCTAGGTGTCAAGAATGTAGGCGGAATATATGGTTCATGAACAAAACCATAAACTCTGATGATGGTATGTTCCTTCAGAAGGAACTAGTTTCCAATACTTTTATCTGTGCTAAATTGTAGCATTTATTCCATTTCATGCAGCACTTTAGTTAGTTTGTATTGAAACATAACTCTATACACTTTGACATAATGAGTTTCATGTAATTGAAAGTATTATTCTTAATTTCAAAAGTGAATACTATTTCTGGAAACTGCAAATTCTCCTCATTGAAGAACAAAAACATCATGACTAAGTAAGATTGAAATCTGAAATGTCTAGTCATGTGGAAATTCACTAACTGAGAATGAATATTCTCAGCAAGGAATTCATCAAATTTAAGGCTACACAACTAACTAGACTCAAACTTGGGCTGATGCATATTCAATCTAAATAACAAAGTCAACAAGACTTCTTGGACAAACTAATCACTGCCCAACCCTAAAAAATGACTCAACCAGGATATTACCCACTGGGATTCTTCATTAAACAAGTCAATGTCAAAGGGAAAAGGTTCAGTTTCAACATAAATATTAGGTATAAGACTCTTAGAATAAAATATTTGTTTTTCTTCGGTCGCATCGTCTCTAAATTGTTCAATTATATTTTCTTCAGCAAAATATTCGATGTTTTGGGTCAATGACTGGGGTACTTATAACACGTCTCTGACAACCAATGAATTGATGTGGCAAAGGATTTTAAACTTGTTTGAGTCCATTATGACACATTTATATTGAGAGTAATTGGACACACATCAATCATAAATTTTATACTATTGTTTCTACAATGAGTAATTTCAAAAGTGTTGGATCCTAAGGTTGTGAAGGTTCATCACCATTCCATATATTCTGGAGTGAGTCAGTCGAAGGAAAATAGTCAAGCATAAAAGACGTCAACTAGTGGATCGACTAGGTGAGTAAAAGGCTCAACTTAATGGTTGATGAGGTTGTAGGTGGCTCAACTACAATAGGAAACTAACCTTTGGGAAATTTTGTATTTTATGGAAATAGTTAGAACCAACGAACCCTATTTATGGACCAGATCCTCCTCACTTAAAGGGAGTCCATTAGATATGGATACTATAAAAGAATGACCCTATGGGTTATGTTTATATGTGTTATATGTATTTGTTAAGTATCAATGATGCATCATGATGTTTTGATCACAATGTAATCTGCTTAGGTGTTGTAATCTGCTTAGGTGATGTTTTGCTCCCAGTCTTTACCTCACTCACTTGCTCTTTGTAGATGATGCTGTCCTATTTGGTTCTGGTAATCTAGCTAAGTGGAAGCAATATAAAATTATTCTAGACACATTTTGTTGTGCTACCGGAATGGAGATCAATGCAGATAAGTCTTCCTTTCTTTACAATAACATTGTTGAACTGGTTAGGCAACAAATTTTCAATCTCTTTCCATATAAGATGGAACCTATTGCTGCTGGTTTTAAGTATCTGGGATACTACCTCAAGCCTCTGGGGTATGGCATCAAGGACTGGAGATGGTTTTTATTGAAGTTCGAAAAAAAATGAGCAATTGGACCTACAAGCTACTTTCTCTGGGTGGAAGATTGGTACTAGTCAAATCTGTCTTGACAAGTCTTGCAGTGTATTGGCTCACACTTGCTCGTATGCCCAGCACTATTTTGAATTACATCAGGAGATATGTCTTTAATTTTTTATGGGGTAGTTCGCATGGAAAACAGAAGTATCGTTTGGTTGATTGGAACTCCATCTCTAGGCCCTACACTCTCGTGGGATGCAACATTAAGAATTTGGAGTGGTTTAGTTTGGCCCTACGTACCAAAAGCTTATGGCTTGTTCTTAATGGTGTAGGGTTGTGGTCTCAAATCATCAAGCATAAGTACCTTAAGAACCTACCTGTGGATGTTTGGCTCAGACAGCAGTCCTTCAAAGTTCAGGGTACATCTCATATGTGGAATGGTTTTATCCGTGCCATGTCTTGGATTACTAGATGTCTTGGATGGAAGACTGGCAATGGTAAGAATATCAAAGTTGGCCTTGATCCCATAGCTGGAGTTTCCTATTATTATACTCTTCTAGAGTATCTTAGATTATATTTGGAAGATTATGGTATTCACACACTCTCTGATGTACTTAATAGAGGAGTAGCCACTTCCTCCACTGATTACTGGATCACTGCGGATGAGCTTGAGCTGGGAGGACCATGGAAGGAAGCCTAGTCCAACTATATTAAAGGTTTACAGCATGGAGGGATTCGTATCAGCAATAAACCTAATACTTTGATTTGGATGTTTAATAAGTTGTCAGGCATGGTAAAAGCCAACCTTATGTATGATCTTATTGCTAAAACTTTTGTTACTAATAGACCTGATGACTTCTTAATCAAGATATGGAAATTCCACATTCCACTTAAGATTATGTGCTTCAATTGGCTCAGCCTGCTGAATAGAATCAATACATGTGACAACTTGATTAAAAAAGGTTGGATTGGACCTAACTGGTGTTGTCTTTGTAGATCAACTCTAGAGTCTGTTGAACATCTATTTCTAGATTGCAACTTTACGAAGAAGATTATTGCTCTCATCAGATCCTCTCTTGACATTCCACATTTTTGGAAGGAATCAAATTACATACTTAATGTCTCTTCCTGGATCAGCTTAGGAAATACTCTGAAGTATCTTCCTTTTCTTCTTACATGGAAAATCTGGTTGACTAGGAACAAATGTATTTTTTAGGACAAGAAGCTTGATGTATTTTTTGTTGCCCTCTCTATCAAGAATCAGCTTCAGCTCTATCCTGTCATTACTCAGCAGAAAAATTCAAGGAGATCTATTGGACCAGCACCCACCTTGGTCTTTCCTGCTGGTTTCTTTGATGGCGCATCAGCTAATCATATGGGAGGTGTAGGTGTATAGCTTTTGCTCAGTCGATACCACTATTATTGCTTCAGATTGGGAGTAGGTCTGAGCACAAATACCAGATCTGAGTTGCTGGCCTTATGGACACTCCTACATTGTGCAAAAAAAATGGGCCTTCCCCTTTTACATATTCATGGTGATTATGCTGTCATCATCAACTGGTTCAATCAACGATCTGCTCTTACATTACTCACACTTGATGGATGGTGTCATTATATTAGAGAGCTAGAACCACACTTCATCCAAATCACTTCCATTCATATATATATAGAGCACAATATAACAGCTGACAGCTTATCCAAAGAAGCATTAACACTGGCTTCTGGCCAGCTTCAGTTTACTGAATTCACCAATGGTGAATGTATTGATCAGGGCTCTTTCTCACTTTTCTAGCCCACGGCACTGGACCTTTTTGTGCTATAGTTATTTATGACATCCTTTGGATGATGGTTGTGGATGAGCCCCATATATTTCAGCACTACTTTTGTTTAATGCTTCTTTGGATTAGCTAACACAGTAATTGTTTGAACTCTCTATGTAATGAAGGGTAGGGAAGCAGATGAAGTATCTCCCAGCTTGTTTCTCACTTTGAAGCTCTAAAGCTTTATGGTAAACTGATCATGAAATTGTAATCAGCAAATTATGGATTGATGTTCTCCTACATGAGCTTAGCTGAAGATGATGTTGTAGTCATATTTGATGATGTATTTCATATACCTTGAGCTTAGCATATGCTGATGATGTATTCCATGTTCCCTTTGATTTCAATGAAATAGCAAGGAACTGATATTTTCCCCTGGAAAAATAAAGTTTTAGTAATTTTGTTTCTTTTCAAAAATAGAAATAACAGTAATATAATGACTTTTTGAAATTTTTATTTCCTTTCAAAATCAAGTTTAAATGATAAATTTACCATTTAAAGAAAACGATCTACTAATTTTTTTAACCCTATTTGACAATCAAAATGCCCCATAACAATCATTTTGCATGTCAAATTCCAACACTGAACATGTGCATGATACGCTTTCCTCTCCCATTGGCTCGAATGCAGGACACAAAGGCAGCTGTGTCATTTATTTGTGCATGAAAACTCTTCTTTGGAACCATAGAAATTAAAAAATTTCATCATTTGGCTTTTTTCTAATGAAATCATATGGAGGTATGTTTTGTTTACTTCAATTAAACTTGTATAGAAGGACATATGTTTTGTTTAACACAATTTAACATGTATACGATAGTGTGCATAATACACGATTAAGTTAAAAAATAAAATACATTCAAGATGTTTCAAAATTTATGAGTATCACACTATTTAGTCCTTGGATTATGTCACAAAAAGGGGATTTTAGTGGCCCAACAACAGCTATATATATCGGTGGGTGGATGGTCACTATTTTCTTTTTAATTATGTTAGTGGAAAGGTGTTTTATTTAAGGAGTGATCATGGAAGAGGTGGACCAGTACAAATACTTGGGCTAAACGTTTAGCTTTGTGGGGTTGCTTTATATAGTTGATAAGATGGGATTTCTCAAATTGTGTGTTTTTGGTGATTTTAGATAATCATTGAGTGGGTAAATGACATGGCCATTCTGGAGGTTCTCACACTTGACCATTGGTGTTGCGGAATCAAATATGTGGTAAAGGGATTATACTCTTTTTCTTGTAAACACACATACATGGAACATAACCTGGTGGCAGATAGATTGTGACATCTCAATGTAAATGGTCGTTTGTTTAATATAAAAGAATTTTTTTTCATTCTTGAAAAAAAAAAGAGTGATTAATAGATAGATTTGAATTTGATGATTAGTTATATATATATATATATATTAATAAAAACAGATTCAAAACATTCTAAATATTAAGACAAAATATGCATTGTACTAAGGTAGATACCATGTAAGAGAATATATCAAAATGTCATTGAATGTAATATATCAATAACATATATAATTAACCATGCTTTGAATGACTTCTAAAGTTTACAAAGAAATATGTTACATTTACTTAAGGCGTATCATTAATAATATGATTAACCATCAAATTCATCACCCTAATTCAAAATTTGATCCCCTACATAAACATAAGCTATAAGACCATCCTTTGGCTTGGAGTATTCCAAATGTTCACAAATTCTTAATGACAAAGGTGTGAGGAAAATAAAGGGTAGTGGGTCTCTATGTAGTGTGCTTTTAGTGCTTAGGTAAAAAATTATAAAAATCTCCAAAAGGGCATTGTGGCTTGTTGGGATCGAATCAGTATTGACTCGGGCGAGTTAGTATGAATTCAGTCGAGTTGGATCAATTTGGTACTGAATCCAATCAATTTGTACATTAAATTGGACGATTTGGTACCAAATTCGTCCTCAATCCAATTTCAACATTGAGTTGGTAAATTGGAGTGTTAACATGGTCAACTTGATTCATAAGTATGAGTCTGAGTTGATAAGTTTTAAACCATTGGTGTTGACTCATCGAATTAATGTGTATATTATGGAGAATTCAAAGGAGGTTTCGATAATGGAGGTAGCGAAGGAGATAGGTTTTGACTTCATTTCATATGGAGTCAAAGACTATAATAAGTTGGTTTAATGATTTTTATCCTCTTTCATCATATTTGTGTTAGTGACTCTAATTTAATTTGAAAAATGACTATGAGATATATCTTATTTCCAAAGGGTTGTTTAGATTGTCCAATTTATATTTTTTTATGAGGCTCCTTGGTTCTAGGAGTCATCCCTAGAATCTAACCCATCCAATATTCTTGTTACTAAAATCCTTGTTTTGGTTTGTCTCCCAAATTTGATAATACACTTTTACTTTGGAGATATATCATTGTTTTAAATATCAAGAATACTTTGGGCAGATATATCATTTTTTTTAAATATCAAGTATACTTTGGGCAGTGATTTAAAAAGAAAATATAAATCATTAATTTAATGTTCTTTTACATATCCTTTATATGTGTGAATATTTCCCTATGGTTAACTACGGTTAATTATTATCAACCATCATTTGACACCCATCAACTATTGTTAATGATGGTAAAATATGGTTACCCTTATCTAACTAATGCCAACCATAGTCAACCACAATTGACAAAAATAACCATGGTTAACTAAAGTCAAACAACAGTGAAATATGGTTAACTATGGTCAAACTTACTGAACCATAGTAAGAATAATCAACCTTCCTCATCCATATTCAAAGCATAATCAACTTTGGCTAACTAGGGTCTGACTTTCTCAACCATGGTGAAACATAGTCAATAATAGTCAACCATAATTAAACATGGTTAATGACATTTAAATATGTTCACACATAGTCAAAGATGGTCAATCTTTGTCAACCATTTTCAAACTAGGGCCAACAATGGTTAATGATGGTTAACCATGGTCAAACCTGACCAATATGAGCATGCTCAATGTTACCCAACCAAATTCAACCATAGTTAAGCATGGTTGACTACAATCAATGATGGGTATCTAGATTCAACCATTGTTAAATAAAGTCAACCATGGTTCATTAAACCTAACCATGGTTCATCAAAGTCAATCGTGGTCAAACAATAAGCAATCGCGGTAAACTATCATCAAACTTATTCAACCATCATTTTTCGCCCATGGTCAATGATGGACAAACATGGTCAATCTTAGTAGACCATAATTAACCATTCTTCACTAAAGTCACCCATCGTTAATGAAATTCATCTATAATCACCCATAGTCAACTAAACTATACCATTATCAAACAATAGAAATTCATGGTTAACTATGGTCAAACATTATCAGCCATCCTTTGACACCCATCATTAAGTATCACCAATGATGGTCAAACATGGTTAGCCTTAGCTAACTGATGTTAATTGTAGTCAATTATGGTTAACCAAAGTCAAATAGTAATAAAAAACTCTTCATTAGGGACAAATTTAGTCAACCATGGTAAACATAGTCAACCTTCCTCACCCATGGCTCAAATCTAGTCACACATGGAACTAAATTCTACCATTGTCAAACAAAATCCATCCATTATTGTTAATTATGGTCAAAATTAATTCATAGTCATTTAACACATATCATCAACTATTTTCAACGATGGTCAAACATGGTTGACCTTATGTAACCAATGTGAACCATAGTCATTAATGGTTCACTAAAGTCAATCATGGTTAACTAAAATAACCATGGTTAATCAAAGTCAACCAAAGTCTGACTTGGTTCACTAAAGTCAACCATGGTTAAACAATAGTTAACCATGGTTAAAAATAGTCAACCATGGTTATCCATGGTGAAACTCAATCAAACATGGAAAACATAGTCAACCTTCATCACCCATGGTCAAACCATAGTCAATTATGGTTATCTAATCTCTAACTAGAGTCTCAACCATGGACAAATATAGTGAACAATTTAGTCAATCATAATCCAATATGGTTAATAAAATTCAAAAAGGGTCACACAAAGTCAAACATGTCCAACCATGATAAACCATTTCTACCATACTCTACCATGCAGTTAACCATTGTCAATCATGGTCAAACACAATGAATCATGGTCAACCATAATCAACCATTTCAAAACTAGGTTTAACCATTGTAAAAAATGGTTAACCATGGTCAAATTTGCTTGATGATAATTGAACATGGTAAACCTTACCTAACCAAAGTCAACCATTATGAACCGTAGTTCACAAAATCCAATAATTGGTAATTAAGGTTAACCATGGTTAATCAAAGTCACCCGTAGTTATTTGAAAGTCAAACATGGAAAAAGAATTGAATCAACCATGGTAAACTATGCTCAAACTTATTCACCCATCATTTGTTAGCAATATGAACCATAATCAACCATGGTTTAGTAAATTCAACTATGGTTAGCTTAATTAACCATAGTTAACCATAATCAACCAAAGTCAAACACATTTCATTGAAATCAACCATGGTTAGCTTTGGTGAAACTTAGTCAACCATTATAAACATAGTAAAACTTCATTACAAATGAGCAAACCATAGTCAATTATGGTTAACTACTGTCTAACTTTCTCAACAATAATTAAACATAAGCAATAATAGTCAGCCATGATCAAACTTGCTTAATGGCATTTAAACATGGTCACACATAGTCAAACATGGCCAACCAGTATATACCATACTCTACCACAGTTGACCACTGACAACCATGGTCAAACACAATGAACTATGCTTGCCCATAGTCAACCATAGTAAAACATGGTTAACTATGGTCAAACCTGGCCAATGATGATTCATGATGGTCAACCTTACATAACCAAATCTCTAACCATGGTCAACTAAAATTAAGAAGAGTATATTTTTTTCACCCAAGGTTAAACGTAATCAATAATAGTCAACTAAAAAAGATAAATTTAACTAATATAACTTCATTCAAAATTTATTACATGTTTTAATTTAATAAAGTTATAATTATTTTATGAATTTTAACTTGATGTTCAAAAATTCACATTACATTTATAATTTCCTTAAATATTATTTATCCACCATATATGTATTTTTACTATGTCATTTTCTTATAAATATTAAATTATTGTGAATACTCTATGTGTTAAAAATATTGGGAATATTCTATGTATCAATGACATTTAATAATTTAGTCTTTTCAACCTATGCTTATCTGCTAGTATAAGAATATTTTCAAATATTATTATATTATTGTTTTCATCTTATGTCTCTGCACCAGCTAGTAACTAGAAACAACCACATTAATAATAATGTGTCTAGTACACATTGATAGGCATATATTTAACACATTCTATCTAAAATTACATTATTAGTGTACTAAATATATGCCTAGATGTATACCAAACACATTATTATTAATGTGTTTGTTGGTAGTATATATGCATGGTCAAATT
Organism: Pseudotsuga menziesii; assembly: GCA_001517045.1. NCBI lineage: Eukaryota > Viridiplantae > Streptophyta > Pinopsida > Pinales > Pinaceae > Pseudotsuga > Pseudotsuga menziesii. Next base: position 228,466 of record LPNX011151473.1, read on the forward strand.
AGCAGGTAGCAAAGGAAAAGTGAGGATGTCTCATTTTCATTAATGACCCATTGTTGTTTTAATTTTGGATATTTTAGTGGGAAAAGGCCATTCACATCTGAATAGTATGTATACACAATTCAAGGTCACAATAGAAAGGTGCCTCATTCTTTTTTTAATATACTTTGGGCAAATTTGACGCCATTTTCAATGGGGACCATGGTTATTTGAATCCTTGAGGTTGTTTTTTTTTTTCAATAGAAAAAATTTCTTCTTGATATTCATAGTGTGAATCAAAGAAACAAAAGAAAAAACGTTAGAGTCCCTTAACATCTTTATACAACTTTATATCTACTGAGAAGTAACTCCTGTGAGAAAATAAAAAACAAACTAGACATGAGAAATAAGTTAAATGATAATGTTGAAAAACAAATTTGAGGTTATTCAAACCCCAACTAGAGTCTACCCTATGACTATACTAAGATTAAAAAAAAAACATTAGATGTGTCTAGTCCCAACTCCACCAATATATCTATATTCCCTTCACTACAAAGTTGGTATCAATATTACATTGAGGAAAACAATTGTTCAATTAGCATTATTGTTACTAAAAATAAAAGATAAATAAATGAAGAACTGTGTATATAGTATTCGAGTATTCTTGAATGGACCCCCTCAAAATCAACTAATTATGATGGACCTCTACAAAGGGTATCATTCCTTCCAATTGTCCAATTTCTTTTTAGGACAAGTAATCCGCTTTTTAATTGAAATTCTTGTAAAGATGCAAAAAGATGATGGAGATAAACTTCCCCTAAAGCTCCCTTATATTGGACTGCCAGTGTTCCAATATGGATGATTGAAGGGCATATCTCCTATTGTTACTAAACCTAGTCAATAGCAACTTTGGAATCCTTAGCCACAGTGGATTTTTGAAAAACCTTTAAAAAGAGAAAAGAAAAGGATCCCCCAAAGGGAAAGTGTTTAATATCATGTGTTTTCTCTTGAACCACACCCCATCCATAGAGAGAAATAATGATTTTCATCCACAATAATATGCATACTATCCCCACATTTCCCCTATTGATCCACCCCATCAAAAAACCCAATAGTTGATTTTCCTTCTCAACTCTATAGAAGTCCAAAATCATTCCATAAATGTTGGAGCAAACTCTATTAGTATTAAAAGGGGCATATTCAAATAGAGGTTACATGCAAAATCTACAAATTCCCCATATAAAGAACAAAAGGAAGGGAATATTTTCTATGGCCCCCCTGTAAACCAAGAATGTGTACAATCATTAAAGGAGCCTCAACCCCAACAAACAAAAGGGTTGAGTCTTCTCCTGAGTTTAGCCCAAACCTATTGAGTATAATAATAATTTACAATTAGATGGTTCATAGATTCTGGATTTTGTTTACGAAGTGTACAACAATTTGGTCCAATACCTCCCCTTTTCATAAAGTTGTCCCCATTAATAATCTTATTTTTTAATGTGAGCCAACAAAACACATAATTTTCAAAGGGGTCATCCAATGGAAAAGATGTTGGTGCCACCACTTGTAACTCGGTTCCCGTAGGGAAAATGCAATATAATCATATGCCAACTTTGATTTCAGGTGACCGATATCAACATTCCATGTCCACAAAATTTTGTCATCAAAATCATCTAGTTTGATACCACTAGGATGGAGATCTTTTATGTAGCCATCCCACTCTATTGTACAAGAATTTTCCAATCCAAAGTCACCCACAAAGTTACT